>WEIT01031814.1:24321-52076 GCA_013389985.1 Dryoscopus gambensis | reverse complement strand
TATTTTGATGCTGATTCAGGAAATAAAACTGCCAAAATAGTTGATCTGCCACAAAGGTGTTGATGGCAATGTGTCCTGTATTTAAAAATCTTAGTAGTATCAAATTCCTCTACACAGACTGGCTAGTCAGAAACAGATTAGGGGGGTTTCCCAAATGAGTAGTAATGTGAGCATCTGTAACACNTAAAAAATCTCCCAATTTTTGAAAAAGATATTCATGACCAGATGCAGTAGATGTGCTCTTTGAAAAAAAAATGCCAAGACCAGTAGAATGCTTATTCAAGTTTCAGCAGCTAATTAAACATACTTAGATGTGGGACACAAGATGCCAAAAATTTAGGAATGTTAAGATTCAGCTTCCAAAGATTAAAAGGAAAGGAAACCTATTTCTAGAGGCAGTAACTTCCCAAGAAAATAAGTCTTTTGGGTACATAAACCTGCTGTTACAAGTGGTGGTATATTTCTGTTCATTATATTTTCTAAAGTAGTGTTAGTGAGAGAGTTGCAGTTAAGGTTATGAAAAACTGGTTGAAGAATTGTAGTTAGTATTGGATTTTTATTTTTAGTTCAGGTTTTTGTTTGCTGTTCTTTGTTTTTTTTCACCTGCATGTGAAAAAACTATCCCTTGAATGCAGTTGACAAATATGCATCACATAACTGATAACATTACATACTAGGAGTTTATATCTGTGTCTTTTAACTTTGCATTTCTTTGTCATTAGTAGTTTTTATATAGAGGATGTTAGGAAAGAGTACACAGCTCAGCACGGAGAATTGGCGACTTCTCGCATTCTCTGTATATTTGCATGCTCTGTTTGTTTGAAAGACTAAAATAAACTTCCAGTATTCTCCACTCGTATTAAGCATTGTCATGATAGCTTTAAGAGAGGGGGAGAAATTATTCTCTGGTGGAAATGCTATAAAACAATTTTAGATTAACTTCTTAATGCAGACCATTTACAATGACTGTGTAGAATCCAAATTGTTTTTCAGATTTATAGGCCTAGCAGTCGGAAAAGAACAGCTTGTAAACTGAAATTCTGATTTGGAAAACAGATATTAAATAAATATGGAACCTCAAGTGACATTGTTTGTTAGTTTTCAGACTAACTGTCCTTTGATCCTCCTCACTGTTTCCTATTTTGTGCACTGGTCTCCTTTGCTTCACCCTAGTGTGAAGTATTTTGAAAACATTTTGAACACAAAGTGTTACTCTGAGGATCTTGCGAATAACTGTTTAGAGTTCATTTGTTTTGAAGGCTTTATTGTGAAGAATTTGATTAAAATTTGTAAATATCCAAGAACATGTGAATATATACTAACAGATGTGCATGATTATATTGTACCCTGTTCATGCTGGATATGTAAATGATAGAAGTAAATTCTAGCATGATTCTTTGGAACTTGTATCACAGATTTTCTCCTTTAATCTCCAGTTTTTAATTGGAGCAAAGAACAAACAGCTGAACAGATTTATCAAAGAAGATATATGTAATTCTTTTAAATTAAGTTCTAAATTAAGTAATGATGTGCTAATCAGTTCTGTAGCAATAATAAGGATTTTTTATCGTTAAATGTTTGAAGCCCAGGCTCTCAGGAGACCAAATGTTCTGTGTGTGCTAGACATAAGACTTGACAGAAACTTTCAGCACAAAATGATTGGCATACACAGTATGGACATAAACGTAGGGATGACATAGTGACTCAAGAACAGTTGTACAGAGTTTTTCAGTTGATTAGATAATTTTAAGCAGGTGTGATTGAGTTTTTCATGGAAAGAGAGTTTCAGCAAGGTAGTGGTTTCCTAAATATTCTTTATATAATGCCCATTGAGCATGGCAACCATCATTGTCAATTTCATGTTTTGCTCTACCCTGTCATGGCACATGTGGAAATGCCTGTTTTCAGAAGTGAGCTAAAGCATTGAAATTCTGTCCCTACATCATCCACCTATTCTTCCCCGCTCAACTCAATGGTTTTAGAAGCTCACTGGAGAAAGTAGAAAGGTCCCCTTTTTCAAGCCTCTGACACTTGCTGCTGGTTTTTATTAGTCTGTTCAGGCATAACACATGCAGAAATCTAAATGTTTTACTTGTAAATATAGTTCTTGAACATGGGAATACATATTTGAAGTGTGAATATTTGAAGCCAATTAATTTGCTGATTTTGTTTTCTGCCATAATGTTACATTTTTTCAGTGGGCTCAGCACTAGAATGTTACATTGTCATTTGAAGTGAATTATTTAAGAACAGGAATTGTTTAAAAGCTAGTTTATTCAAGAGGCCTAGCCTATTTGCCTGAAAGCAGATACAAGTATTTGGAATGTTATTGTAACTTCCTACCTTTCTTTTCTAGGCCTTTATCAGACGCTGTTTAGCATACCGAAAAGAGGATAGATTTGATGTCCACCAGCTGGCTAATGATCCTTATCTTCTCCCTCATATGAGGAGATCAAATTCTTCAGGAAACTTGCATATGACTGGCCTAGCAGCATCCCCTACACCACCTACTTCAAGCATTATTTCATACTGAAATTTCTCCAGCTGAGGAATGGGATGATACCTTTGTTTAGTTTCCAGATGCAGACTTGAGCTTGAAAGCTTTTGAGTGTTTTTACACAGGACAAGTTTGATAACTGTATTTTCGGACTGAAGTCCTCCTACATAGTGTCATTTGTATGATTGGAATGGATCATGGACTGTGAATAAATGTACCCTTCTGAGAAACACCATTAAACATTGTCGGATGAAGGATGACACTTCCTGTTACAAACTAACAGGTATACTGTGTTTAAGACTGAAGAAGAGGTTTTTAGTTTTTTTCTGGGGAACATTGTAAATAATCTTTTTAATACTTCAAAGTACATTTGGTGGATACTGGAAAGTTCTAACATGAAGGGTAGTTTTTCATTATTTAAATAAAAAAGGTTAGTGAGCAAATTTGAAAACACAAGAAAAATTTTGTGCCTGGTTTCAAACTAAATGAACTGCCATCTTTCCAAGACATTGATCTTTTGAAACCAAAGTAAGGAGTGTGAGACAGTGAAAGATAATGTTCAGCATCAGATTTCTCAAATAAAATTGGAGTATTTTATTTGGCTACTCAGGCTTGTACCTCCACAAATGTGGTGGTGTTTCACTGAATTTAGATTGGAGGAGTGATATGGAATTCCTGGTACTTATTTCGCAAATAGTTTGCTAATTTTGAAATCCATTCAGTTTTTTAAAAATATTATATTTGCTGTGGTATTGAAACTTGTGAAACCTTCCAGGCTTCTAATAAAGCAAGCAACAGTATGAAACCAAATGCAAACAGGTCATGTATAATGTTCTATGCAGGAATAATGATAAATTCCCTTCTAGCTCTATTGTAAATTGTTGTACAGATGTCACATTTTCAGTTAAATTTCAGCAATTTATTCCTGTACAAATGTTTAAAGTATGGCTTTTTCTAATTGGATATTGTATTTTTTTTAAGTCTCCCTCAAGGCGCTTTTAATTGCTGCTAAATGATGTTGCTTTTACTTTTACAAGAGTCAAATGACCTCCTTAAGGTGGGAGTCAACTGTAGAGAGATTGAGAATAGGCAATTTGTTAACAATCAAGGCATGTAAAGCAGATCTGTTTTGGCAATATACAGTTCAGTTCTTTAACTCAGTTTATTGCGTTCTCATCCTGCAGAGCGCACTGATAATAGATGTAGAAGTTGCTCATGGTTATTCTCTATTTCTGGAAGTTCCTATCAGCAAGGAAATGTTTCTTGTGGCTTGTACAGGTATTTTAAAATGTGAAACATTTTCTAACTGCCTTGTATGGTAGAAACTTATTTTTCAGAACAGTGTATCTCTCTCCTGTTCACTATTCTTTTTACTATCCCATTCTTGATGCTGAATACCTGTATGTAATTTTGTCCATGTTGCAGGAAGAGGAGGCTGTATTACCACAGGTTTTCATTTAGTATTGTACAGTTAAACTGTTGCTCTTGTTTCTGATGTTGCAAGCCATTTTGTTTTCATTGTATATAAAGAAATGTTAACTGTCTCTTTAAGATGCTGCTGAAATTGTAGAGAATGTAGCCAAAACAGTAATAAAAAACGGCAGTTGAAATTTCAAGGTTTTCATTGTGTGTTTTTACATTTCAGCAAAGGGCAAATCACATAACCATATCACTGATTAACATGAAAATATTTAAAGCCAACTCTTCTAAATTACAAGCAAAAGGCCAATAATAAAATAATTAATTTAAGTAACATTGGAGGTGAAAGGGGAAGATTCCATGAAACTTAAAACATCTGTCATGTTGAGGTAACCAAAACTTCATTTCATTGAATAGACCTCACAGAAAAGCTCGTAAGTATTTCGGTGGTCCCTGTTTAAATATTGAGCTGTGGAATAAGATTAGCTCATAGAATTATTAGAAAATGAGACTCAAACAGAATACTGGGACTCCATCCTTTCCACTCTCTACAGCACAAGACCGAGTGCAGAGTTCAAGGAGAATGTGCTGCATGTTCACATTAGATTGCATTCCTTCTTATTCTGCATGTTGATAACAGAAATTGAATTGACAGTTTTACCACATAAAAATACGTAGGATAGTGTTAAGTGTATTTTTATTTATTTGAAATGTGTTATGGTTACCCTTAGCAATGGTAAGTTAGGCAGTATATTAGGAAACCACTTAAGTACCTGAGAAATTTACAGCTACCTAAAAGAGGAGGTTGATGTACAGACTTGTTTTTCCTTGGTTAGGATCTGGGAATAGACTGTTGTGGCTAAATACATGGCATTTACTTCAGCTTAACAGGTATATGTTTCTGAAACTTAAATGCTCACTTTAAAAGGGCTTTATACAGGAATACTTGAAAGAAATAGCTTTCTCAAGTCATCTTTTGAATCAAAGTTGCAAGATTTTTACCCAATAGCACAGTTGTGTTTGTGTGAACATCTTGCAGTATTGTTAATGAAAACTTTGTATCCCCACGTGGACTAATTCTGTGGTCACAAGAAGGTCACAAGAAGACTTCTGAGTTGTGTGTTTGGTGCCTGTGACTCAGCAATTTGTACTTGGGATAGAAGTATCCTTGAGGCTGAGTTTAGTACCCCAAATTATGCTGCTGAGCCACTTCTAGGTAATTCATGTGTCGGGTGTTCAGTCTGTATTTCATACCCATTTTACTAGCTTCACCATGTGTCATCCATCACTAGGTCTCCCAAGCTTTCTCCTGATTTAACAGCAGGAAGACAAAAGAAATGAAGTTAAACATCATCATGCAGTTCTTAATGAATCTTGGAAATAAACAGCTTCCTTTAAATTCATAAACACTTTAAATATCTGCACTGGAAGATTGTAAAATACTACGTTACTGTATAATAAAAAATAATAATTTTAAAAGCCCCTTTACATATTAAATAAGTGTAAGAGAAGTTACGCGCTTCTGAATGTAGTACTACATCCTTGCAGCCAGAGTTAACATTGGTTGGCTTGTTCCTGCGAAACAACCGTGTTTTGGCACTATTTTGCTTATATTAGGCTGATTTTGTTCAGATTTCACTGTGGAGCATTAGACACTTTGAAACTTTGAACTTGGTCTACACCAGTTGATAGATAGAAATTTCGTGGAGGTTGGTCAATATTTTGACTTTCTGAAAAGTGCTTTTGATGCTCGCGGGAAGTCGGGAGGTGCATCAGGGCAGTGCAGACAGCAGTAGAGCGCAGCCCGGGGAGCTCCGCGCTGCTGCGACCCGCGTGGTAGCCTAAGTGGGTGACTGCGTGTTTTAAAATCAGCACCCTCGAAAAGGGCAGCATGTTTTGGAATTTAAAGCATCCTGCGTGTTTCTGCTCCAGCTTTGATATCTTCCCGAACGTGCGCAAACCACAAGTCTGAGGCGGGGCCACCAGCGCGGCCGGGCCTCTCTTCCCGTCCCACAGCTCCCCGCGGTCAGGCGGGACACGGCACATCCAGCCTGGAGGAGGGGGATGCAGGCCCCCCGCAGCGCTGCTCCTTCAGCCTTGCTCTGCACTCCGGCCCTGCTGGGGCTGGAGCTGGAGCTGGAGCTGGAGCTGGAGCTGGAGCTGGAGCTGCTGTTGTCGGGGCAGAGGAGCTGCGGCCCGGTGGGGCCTCGGCTGGGCAGGTGCAGCACCCCCCCGCAGCCATCTTGTATAGCGGAGTGGTTCGGCGAGGGAAGGGAGCCGCAGGTGACGTGAGAAGTGTCTCTGGATCGCTTATTACTCTTCAAAGAACCTTCAGGACTCGGTGCTTTTCTCCAGAATTGGGATAATGCATTGGGAAGGGAGACTGGAGAGCCTGTCCTGCTGGACTGGGACCTGGGTGGCATATCAGGACAGGGAAGGCTTAAAATTTTAGTTAGAGAGTGTGGTTAGAGAGTGTCCCGATATCGATGTCTAAAATAGTTGAGTCTCACAATTGCTATTGTGTTTTTTAAAATGTATTTTTTCTCCGTATCAGCTACAGCCAAATTGAGGACTCTGGTTTCATAGCTGAGGGGTGCCAGCAGCGGAGACTGACGGTGTTGCCACTGCACAGCCCCACGCGCCGTGAGCAGCCAGCCCAGCGTGCCCGTGTGCCGCCACATCGCAGGGACCAGGGCACTGTCCTGTCCCAGCATGAGCCTGCCATGGGCGTCAGGGTGTAAATACCCTTCCTGAGGCCTGCACCGTACCTGGCTCCAGCCAGACATGGACTGTAGAGTTGAGGACTGTGTTGCCTTTGTAGAAAAGGTAAGACTGCGCATTTTTCAGAGAAATAATGAATGATTCATGTCTTTGTGATCACAGATTGGTGAGACTGGTGAAAGGAGTCTGAGATACATAGAGCTCCCCGAATCACCATCCTGGGGGTGTGGCGTTACATACCTGGCACCTGAGGCCAGTGTGTTTCCAAGCACCCCTTCCAAAAACAAAGCAGGTTTTACTTGGTCCTCAGTGCTTACTAGGCAAGGATCCCTGAAAAACTCTCTAGCCTCTTCCAATATCAAGTTTGGCTCAACTTTACTTATATCCTGACAAATTTGTCCATCTTATTCTTAAAGATGCCTATCAGTGGATGCTGCATTACTTACCCAAGTGATCTATTCTAGGTTTTCCTTGCATCCTGTCTTATTGCTCTTTAAGCCTATTACTTCCAGTCCTGTGCACTGTGGCACGAAAAACAGTTTCCTGCCACATATAGTACATGAGCCTTGCTTTCTGTACAGCCACCATGTATTTAATTTTGAACTTCAGGTGTATCTTGTGGAATTAAGATTATTATCCTCTGAACAAGTGAGGTTCTTGCAATAATATTTTCAGATACTCAGCAGAATGTTTGGGAAACTCTTGCAGTTGGAGAAATTAGATTTTTCTTTTTTGCTCTAAGTAATTGAGTCACCTTGCAATCTTTTCACTGTGCTATGTTTCCCAGGCCAGTAAAATTCTGTGTATAAGTCAAGGAAAAATGCTTTCCCTAGAAAGCTGCTTTTGTATCTAGTATCTGTAGAGCTGATTGAGTATCATTAAGAAAATACAGGATGTTTACATTTCAGAATCCTGTTGTACAAATCTATGGGTTTCTTTTTCTCTGCACCATTAAAACACTCATAAGGACTTTCTCTGCAAACAGTGGAGGAGATCAAAGCCACATTTGCTGCGTCCTCAGATGTGCTGCCATCAGGCCATCAGGCCTGCAGGTCAGCCAGCAAAGTGAAATGTTTTCTTGCTCTTGTATGAAAGCTCAGAGCACAACTCTGCAGACCAATGGAACTAGTGTTTCCTGGGAAGAGGATGCCATGGCCTCAGCCCTGAGTCCCTGGCCCATTAGTGTTTCTGCAGTTCTGCAGTTGTACTTACAGTGTGAAAAACAAGCAGTCCCTGGACATCACTCTTGTGTTTGCTGTTACTCTTGGGTCATCTGTTTACCCAACAGGTATATGCAACGTTTAAATCAGTTTTGCCAGTGGCCTGGGGTTGTGGCTTCCTGTTATTTGTAGTATTGATGTCCAGGGGTGTTGTGCAATTGCACCCTTCTACAAAACTGGAAGGACAGTCCTTAGCAGAGTTACTGTCTTCAGTAACGTCTGGGAGCAGCTATAGCTCAAAGAGGCGTAAGCACTGTCCAGCATTTCAGTGCTTAGAAGTGCCTGTCAGTACCTTACTGAATCAATACCCTAATTTATTTTTGATGTTGGAATAGTGAAATATTTATAATTCAGGAGAGAAGACACTTTCAAATCAGCTTCTTCTAAATATTGTTCACTAATAGAGAACTCTGATAGTTTAAAATATCAGTAGTATACAGCTTTGTCAAAAGCAGTGTGTTATGTTAAATACATTGGCTGTATGTTCAAGCATGGGGTTATTTTTTTATGGTTCTAGTTGAAGGGATAAAGGTGTCACACATATCTACAAGTCAATGGCTTTTATATAATATATGCAAATACTGTATTTCACTTTGTAGTACTCTTAGGTAGGATCTGGCAATATGTGTCTCCTATTGCCCAAATGAGTTTTAACTTAAATTTATATAGTGTCTGCACACCTTTCACTGCAATGGAATAGTTGGAACTGGGGCTTGTTGAGAAAGAGATCCTGTGATACTTTAGCATGTATCTTCCAGCCCTCAGACACTGGCCTTGCAGCTTCTAGAAGAGCTGGTGCTGTGTCCAGCAGTGCTCCAGGATGTCACCAGGCAGCCATGGTACATGATGTGTGGAGGATGCTCTCCTGAAATGTGCAATGGTTAACAATTGGATGGATAGCAGATTCCTGTAAGAATCAGTGTAATAGTTGGGTGATGTGTGCAGGGCCTTGAGAAACACTATTTTAATACACAGAAATGTACTTTTCAGCATGAGCTCATTCCTATTCATATCCTACTAATGCTTCCAGAAAAGAGCTGTCAAAATGCAAGACAGTAGAGAGACGATTTCTTGTGTTAACTTGTTGGGACACTCATGGCTTTAGCAGACCTGGAATGAAAGCTGGAAAAGGGAACTGATCGTCTGTTAGCATTGGCAAAAGCTTTGCAGGAAAGAGCACCAAGAACTGCATTCCTTTATGCATTTGTGGGCAGACCCAGTAGATCTTCACTTGCCTTCACTGGTAGAACAGCAGTTCCCACCAAAACTGATAGAACTAGCAACGATTTAAAGGACTCAGAGAAGTAGAGCATGCCCCATGCTCCCAGAATTCTGCCATCTACCTGCTCTGCCTTTGGGCTGAGCGTGGCAGAGGAGCAGGACTTGCCAAATAGTGACATACAAGGGGCTGACATAGCGAGGTGGAGCAGCTTCTTTCATTCCCCTAGATTTGTCCCTATAAAAAGCCACTGAAGAGTTACAGCACAGCTTTGTATATTTGCATAATGTAAAATTTCCTTCATGACAGACATAATCACCCTAATTACTGCACACATTTTTTGTTTCAGGCTTGCAGCTGTGGCTCATTGGCTGCTGGCAGAGCTCTCGTCACTGATTTGAGCACCAGAACACCTTCCCTGCATGCCCTTCTATTACAAAGACAGGTAAGTAACATGTTAGCTGGCAAACTACACTTGCCCAATAGTGGATTTGGAGCATCTTGTTCCATTGGTTAAATGTCAATTCAAACACATTTATATGACACCACGAAATCCTCATGCTGCTTGTAGGATTACATAAGGATCTGTCAGGTGCTGAGCTGATCTCATAAATTGTCTTCTTAGAGCTGTCAGGATAGTTTTATTACTGAGCCCAAACACATTCCAATCTAACAAATTAGCATATCCTAAAGGTTATTGTCCTATCACCCAATTAATAAAACCTTTACAGATAAAATAGAAGAATTACTCTTTTGTCATCCTTTATAATCTGTCAGGATTCCTGTGTTTTTAATGACCCTCATCCTTTTCCACTTACATTAATACTTTAATATATTGTTGAAATGAAAATCTTAATATGTAGGTAGCACATTCAACAAAATGTGGTCCTAATGGTAAAAACTGTAAAGATTGGTGGTTTTTCTCCTTATCCCAGAGACCGCTGAGAGGAGTTCAGCTGAATTACATTCAGATAGCTTTTTCAGTTTGGGGGCATGCTTTGTTGGGTTCTGTTAACATGAGGCAGAAATGTGAAGGCCTCTTTTCCTTTTGTCTTTCTCTTTTTTTTTTCCCCCCCTCCTTTCAGGTTTTGCAAAAGATTACTCAGGCTGCAAAGAATTTTGCTAGTTTTGTGCTAAGGAGGAGCACAGAGATCATGGGGAAAAGCCAGTATGAGCCATTCCTATCTGAAACTGGGGAAAAGCAACCAGGAGTCGGCTCGGCAAGGCTCCAGATGGATGGTGTGACTGAAATAACACTTCAGCTGTACTCATTTAGATAACTTGATGTGTGTCCAGAACACTTTCAGACTCAGCTATTATGCACTGGGGGGATAGAAGGTGAATTGCTATAATGGCTAGTGGCAAAGTTTTATGTTGTGTTTCATATTTAGATACACAGAAAGCAAACCCAGGACACAAGGGGAAGAGTGGTGCTGCCTGACCCATCACAGCTTTATTAGCAGCACTTTAGTGCTTATAAATCAGCCTCTGTCTAAAATCAGGGAGGTACATCAAAACTCAGCTTGCCACTGGAGATGTGCCTCAGACATGATGTTAGCAGCCCAGGAAAGGAGGCACCTGGTTTCCCAGTGCCCACCAGATGACAAAGCAGGGTGCTCTATTCAGGCTGCTGAACATCTGCTTTACCTGTCTGCCCCACGTTGGCAGTAGCAGTGTGACACAGAGCATGGGCGTGGCAGTATCAGAGTGGCAGATGCCTGTAACGAACCAGTCAAGACTGCCTGTCCCTCTGGGATATTGTACCAAGGCTTCTCTGTCTTCAGTAGGCAGAGGATTGAAATACTAATGACACTAATTTTCCTAGAAACTGGCATGGGGTGTTGGAATTCAGTACCATTTGGCTGTGTTTGGATAGCGATTGACTCAATAAATACTAAGAGAAACATGCTTCTCTTATAGGTTATGTAAAACAGGAAGGAATAGCTTGTAACGAACAGTAAAGGAAAACTTACTGCTTTGTAGAATCCATCTGACTTGAAGCAGTAGTCTTGAAATAAAAATCAAAGCCTCTGGAGTGAAGCTTTGCTTTTTCTTGGAGTTCACCATAGTGTTGAGATGTAATGTCTAGGAAAAGGACCTCTGAAAGAACTTAACTCCAGCAAGGCTGAATTTTGTCTTCTCAACTTTTGTGTTAAGCCCTAGAACCTTATAGGGAAACTTTGGACTTTTAGGTGCTCAAATACTAAAATGGCGAATCTATGAAATGCATTGATTGATGTCCATAGTTGGGAGCGCGACTGACAAAATATATTTATAATTGCTGGAAATACTGTAATTCAGCTCTTCTCTCTACTCTGGACTTTATTCTTATTACTGCCACTCTTGTAATTTGAAATAACACAATCCGAACTCAGAAGCCTTTGTCTTGGTTTGAAAAGACAGGTGTCAGTTTAAGGAAGGCAGGAGCCTCCCTTGAAATGGAAAATGTAAACCCCCTCCCTCCGAATTATTAGAATTTTGAAATTAAGGAACTCTCAGGCAAAGATATGGGAATAGGAACAACAGTTCTTTACTAGGAAAATCGAAAAAAAACCCAAACCAAATGCAAGAGTACAAAACAAAATAAAACAAACCACTGACAAAGTCAGAAAAAATCTGACCCCCTGTTGTCACAGGGCGTTGGTGGCAGTCCGATTAAACGGTGGCCGGTGGCCACAGTCCTCCTGAATTGGCAGATGTAATTCTGTTGAAGCAGTGATCCTGTCGAAGGGTGTAGTTTTCCTCTGGGCATCCAGTAGAGAAGAAAGCTGCTCCTTTGGGAATCCAGTGGAAGAGAAAGCTGTTCCTCTGGAAGAGAGCTCTGTCCTTCGTTGCAAAACCTCCAAACTTTATCCAGGTGGGAATGCTTGGCCCCTCCCCCTGGGCGGGGCAGCTCACAAAGGCATTGATGGGCCTATTAACAGGAGATGGTCCAGGATCAGTTTATCTATGAGTCATGCAGCAGGGCATTGTTGGGGCTATTAACAGAAGATAGTCCAGAGGGAGGAGGCAGGGAACAGCCATTAACAAAAGATAATCTGCAGGGAGGAGGCCGGGAACATTGCCACACCTGGTTTTAATAGCTCATGAAGATGGTAATCAGAATACATGGTATACCAGGACAGCCTTTTAAAGTATTATTTTATAATGTTTAAACCACACATTTCCTTGTGATAGTCACTGCTTAAGATTTTTAACATGTTATTTATGGGACATTGTGCTGATAAAGGTGAATTAAGGATAGGAGGTAGATCTAAATTAATTTGGTGAAAGTAATTGTGGTAGCTACTACTACTGCAAGGGCATTTTTCACATAAGAAATTATAAGGTAGTAGTTACTAATCCAAATAGCATGGCTCTTCTGTTTTAGGGCAATTAAATATCCTTTTACCATTGAAGATTTTGTTGTATTTTTGACCTGAGACAAATATTTAGTGTTAAAATTATCTAAGTGCTTCACATAAATTGATTCCATTAGGGTGTAGTTGTACATTAGAAGTTTCTTTCTTAATAAATTAAAAAAAAAATTCTAAAAATATAATTTTGCATTCTTTTGTGTATCTGGACAGAAAAATGCTATTTCATGGCTGCTAGACTAAAGTTACAAATGGTGTGAGAGCTTTGGTGCTCTTTGGTCCAGGGTTTGACAGCACTCAGTTTAACTGGAGTTAACTAGCTGGAGATGCAAGTTGTGCAGTCAGTGTAAGCAAACCCAGGGCTCACCCCTGAGCCCTTTGCACTCACAGCCTCCCTCCTTCAGCTTCAGGCCAAGGGGCACCCAGCTGTCTGCTAGGTCTCCTCAGCTGGCAGGCGTGGGGGAAAAGGCAGCCCTCGTTTTTGGCTGGGCTACCCCTCAGCCAGGACTGAGAGCTGACCCAGGCCACAGGCAGCCACACGAGTGCAGGCACAGTGCCAGGCAGCAGGTGTGAGCGCTGGGGGGCATGGGGAGCAGGGGGAGGGACACTTGGAAATGGCAGCATCTTAGCTTGGTGCAGGACAGATCTTCCCTTTCAAGTCAGGCTGTGCTCCTCTCGAGCCCCTGGAGGAGGAAGGGCTTCCCGAGAGGCAGGCTTACCCCCACAGCTGGGCTCTGGCTCGCTGGCATTCCCTCAGTAGGAGCCCCTCTCCTAATAGAGACAGTTGGCTGGCTATCCTACCAGTATTCTCCAGTTTTCCGTGGGTGGACATCCTGCCTGAGATGCACAGATGACTTCCTTCTCCAGGCACGAGAGTCCAACCAAAATTTCCAAGAAATAACAATCACAGCAGCCACCACAGAGATTTGGGTGCTTACCCACATATAAGCCCTCAGTGCCATTTCTGCCTCATTGTCTCCAGTGGGTAGGAGTTACAAAAACCCACCATCTTTTTTAAGCATTCCCTGACTAAACTAATGCAGGAAGAACCTGGTGTTCCAATTGTTCTATATCCCAGAGTTACTAAGGTGTAGTTTGTCTACATCCTGCATGAATTCAAGCATCTGAAGTTCAAATCTAATACTGCATCTATGTTCATTATCCTTTGGGCACCCAAAGCTGAGGTGACACTGAGCATCAAATGCCTGTGCGCTCTGTGACTAAGCAATGACATCTGTTCTTGGCAGATACATACCAATCCAGGATGCAAGTGTAAAATGCTTTCATAAGTGCAATAAACTTTAGTTTTGAGGGCAGTAAAATTCTCACTCAGTAGTCTTTATATGTGGTTCAATTAATTAATAGTGTTTCTGAGTCAAACAAAACCACTGATAAAGGATTAGCAAATACTGAGGCCCTGGTAGGCAGCATGTTTGCATTCTGTGCTTTTAGAAGTGCTGATGTTTTCAAATCTTTGTCTTTTTAGATGGAGCGTCTTAACACTGAATTTTTAACCAGACCTAAAAGGAAAACAGGTGTTTGCGTCTTTCCTCCCTGCCATGTTCCTTCCTTTGAGAACTGTCTGGTGCAGAAGTGCTTGTTTAAACCCCACCTTTCTCAAACTGAAGACATCCTCACCGATGTTTTGGACAGTTACTCTGCACATGGAGTAAGAGTAGGCTTCTTCTCAGTAAGCAGAGATCTGTCTCTGGGGGCATTTTCTTCAGGGATTAAGGGAGTGGGTCTCCTCTCTTTCTCAGCTGAACCCCTTGGTAGAAGTCACAGATTTAGGGTGGCTTTCTAGAATCTTGCTGAAATCTACTAGTTACTGTACTGAGCCCAGTAGTTAGAAATAATATTTGTTACCAGGTTAGTAGTAATAAACTGGTAAAGCCATTAAAGTTAATCCCAGAGAGATATGGATTGGGTCAAGTACTTGACCATGACTGGGAAGGTAAGACTCAAATTCTTGCAAACTTTGCATTTAAAGAGATAGACAGACAGAACATACACACATTAATGCATGCACACAAGTGTAGAAGAGCAGACCTAAGCATGTTTTATTTCAAACATTCTGAGTATTGCTACAGGAAGGGTGATCAGAGGAGAGGGTCCTGCAGAGGTGGGGCAGCACTGTTCTGAGCCAGCTCCCTGCTCTGCCCTGAGACTTGTGCTCAGTGTCCTATCCCCCAGCTCACTTCCTGGAGAAGGGCTGATTCTGCATCTGCAAACAAAGCAGTGCAGAAAATATAGTTTACGTAAGAGTCCTGCATCAGGTTAACTGTAAAAGGATTGGCTCCCCTCTCCCTCTTTCTGCTGTCTTCCTCTTTCGCTCTCAACAGTCCATGCAGCAGGACCAACATCTGAGGACAGATGATATTCTATGTTTTCTTCCATTGCTTTTCTGGGCAAAGCGCACCTATCATATTCTACTCTGTCATCTGTACTGGAGTTTATTGTGGGAGTGGGGAGCTTCTGGAGGTGTGTTGTGGCTTGTGTGACAACACCTTTGATGAGTTTGCCATGGGAATTGAGAACTTACTGAAGTGTACAAAACAAAGGGCTTGTTAGCCAACACCTTTGTGGAAGCGTATTGTAAGAATTTAAGGGGGTTTTAGCCAATACGTTTTTAGTCTAAACAGGGGCTGGTTGCTACAGTTATGGCAACTGTACAATAAAACCATAAAGACACCCAGTCTGGTGTCTTTGTTCAGCCTGATGAGAATTTATAACAAACATCAAGATGGGTCATGACAACAAGCACACGGAAAATACACTGCTTCTGCTTTGTTAAGAATATAGAAACCCAGGCACTCACTCCATGTGCCTACACAGACCCAGCACAGGAAGCTGAGAAGTCATCTGAGACCTCTGGACTCTCACAGCAGTGCAAATATCAAACATAAGCCATTGCTTAACCAATACTTTTCACTTTTAAGTGGTGAAGTGTCAGCATCTTTTCTATTTATGACTCGAGCAGACAGGTCCTTAAAACTGTTGATCTCATAGGAGAGAGGAGTCTTAGATGTGAAGAGGATTACAACAGGGGAAGCAAACACTTGCCCTTGTGAATTTGTATGAACTATATTTAGAATTTAAATCCAAGCATAATTAAACAGTGCTAATGAGACAGAGGGACTTATCTTCATTTGGTGTATAATTGGTATCACTGATTTCCTCATTCATTTTTTCCTAGTTTTAAAGCCTTCTTGTTCCAGTGAGATTAGATGGTAAAAGCTACCCTGCAGAGAGAAAGTATGTGGCCTGGAGCTAAAATTCAGTTGGAAGCCTTTTAAGGGATGCTGCTTTCTTGATAGCATCGATAACTGACAGCAAAGACACCTGTGAACGTGTAGTCAACAGTCAAGCAAGGCAATCTTTTTGCAGTGTACCCTTGAAAAAATGCACACAATTTTACAAAGACCATAATGGGGAAGAAAAGTTCACCCTTTCCAGTGAGGGAAACAAAATACAGTGAGTTTTAATAGTTGTAGGTAGATAACCCACCACTATTAACTGAAGTTTGACTTCCTTCTCAGGAATATGCTCCAACTCATCCAGGAATGTGAAGCTTGCATAGGAACTTTTGGTGGCTTTTTGTGGTAGGCTCACTGCAGTGGGTCTGGGTGGAAGATGGTAATGATCTTACCCAACTTAAGTAGCTCTGAGCCCGTAACCAGAGCAGCAGCCTCTGTTAGAGCTGTGTGCCAATAGCTGATTATATTGCTGAGCAAAGGACAACAGCTACCTGCAGCTGCAGGGACTGGACATTTTTTTTGACCTAGTCAAAGCCAGTAAAGAAGTGGGTGCAATAGGCAAAGTCAAGTCCCGTTTTTGCTTTGCAGTTTTGTCTTTGGTTGGATTCAGGCTCCTTTTAATTATGCCTCAAATTGATACAATTTTTTTTTGGAGGGTTTAATCCACATCCGTTGTTCCAAACTGCAACAAAATCAGCTGTTTCCTAAGGGATAGCACAATAACGACTATGCCTGTGACTATGCCTGTACATTTCAGTGCTGCCACGCATGCCAGGGTGCTTGTGCTTATCGCCTGACAGGGGTACTCAGAAGCATGAGACTTTGCTGTGCCTCACATCCTGGTGGGAGTGCTTGCAGCCAGCTGGAATCTGTTCTCAGTGACTGCCTGTAAAGATCCTCCAAACCCTCCTCCCTCCAAAGTGACCACCACTAACCAAATGCCTGTCCACCCACTGAGCCAAACCAGTTCAAAGAAGAGCACTACAGTGTCTGTGAGTAAGCTCTGCTGGATAGGAAGAGGATAGAGTGAGATGAATCCCACAAAAACAGCAAATGTTTTTCATCATAGTCCAGTAATTCGGCACAGACTTATTCTTTGGATTGCTGAACCCAAGACTTTGTTTTGTCCTTTTCTGGAAGGGGATTTGCTAAGACAGCTGTGCAGATTAATCTGAGACATAGGAATTGTTACTAGCATTTGGTCTCAATTTCCCTTTGCTCAGTTTCACTGGACCACTCTGACTATGTCACCCTCTGTAAATACCCCTCTCTCTTTTGGAGGCTGTCTGTTTTGACCACTTAGGGCCCTGTTGCTGTTTGTACGGTGAGATTTGCAGCTGTACTTCCTGTTCATCACTGCCTATTCAGTTAGCCCTCTGGCTGCTTACTGATAGTCAATAATACTGGGTTTAACTTTCCAGGGGAACAGATCATTTTAGAAGTTGGTCTGCAGCTCAAAAATACCTTCATCTGCTTATGTATTTCACAGAATGGCATGTCTTCTCTTGCTGCTTTTTCACAGTAACAGTCCAAGTGTTCAAGCTCTTAACACTGCCTTGTGGTTGAACAGCAATGAGAAACACCATTGGTAACCAGAACTGAGAGCAGCACCAAGTACAGCTGCTCCACTTGTGAGCAATCCAGAGCCACAAACACTTGTCCACTGAGTCCTGCTGACAAGATGTTCTTTTTTGAAAGCAACATTTCTTTTTGATTGAGCTGTGAAACAGAGGTCCTGACTGTCTACAGCCATGAAAAATCCCATAACTCTCAAAGTGTCAGAGACTGGAGTCTTAAAAAAATTGAAAAGTCTTATCACTGCATTCTGCTGCCTTAAACATAATTTTCAATTATATTCCTTTTTAACCATCTTAGCTTAACTGCTGGGGAGTCCCACTGTCAGGATTAAACAGATGTTTTATTTCCTGCCAAAGGTGGGTGAAATAATAATCACCAGCTCTGCCTCATTGGCTGCCATGTGGTCTGGAAAGGCGCCATATGCCCAGCACTCAGACTGCTGCAGACAGGAGGCTGGGGGCACTATTTATTATTTGCCTAATCAATTTAAATACTGTCTTTCTTTCAGAAAGCACATTTCTAGTCTTCATAAGGAGATATGTACAGGACTCATCAAGCAACCTCCTCTACTGAAGTGCATCTTTTATTTAAACAGCCAATATTCTGCTTGCACAGCATATGGGGCTAGAAGCAAAGACCTTGCATTTGGAGCAGCACTGTGCTCGTGAGCTGCTCTCAGCATCACAATCAGTTGTGGAGGTTGTTCAAGTTCAACCCCAATAGCAACAGTTTTAATACTTTTAATACTTTTGAAGAGTTCTCCTTGAAGAGAGTGTGGTACCTCTCCTCCAGCACGCAGATGGTGTGGGTGGAGCAAGCTGCTTGTTGCTGACCTGCCTCTGGAAGACTGCTGCTGGGCCTTCACAGTGACAGCAAGTGGTGTCTCAGGTGGCAGGCGTGGGGCAGTGTCTCTCTCCCACTGGCTGGCTTGTGATCCTCTCTCAGGCCAGCCCACATCTTCTACAGAAGCTGCAGGGCTCTGAGGTGAGCACAGGTTGGGGCTGGATGGCTGGTGACCAGAGCGTGCAGAGCATGCCAGGCATTGGATGTGGGTGGTGACTTCTGCTCCTTTCTTGGGAGCTCCAAGGAGAAGCAGCTGAAAATGCATGGACACTCCTTGCATGAGGATGGGAAATGAGGAGTCCTTGGCAGGAGGTGACAGTAGGACCCCTCTGCTCCATGGAGGAGCCAAGCAGAGTGCCAAATGCAGTGATTAGTGAGAAGACAGCCATCTGGCTTTTGTCCTTTAAGAGCTCTCTTTCACCATCTCTCTTCCTGTACACCACAAGAAATCTCCATGTTTTTGGCAACCTATTTTAACCTTTCTGAATCTTACTACAAGGTCTCATCTACAAATGACAGGTAGAGTAAGGTGAAGAGAGAAAAAGGGGAGGAAGATGATATAGTGGACAAGAATCTGAGAGGCCTTCAGGCCTTATCTTGAAATATTACCTCGGTAGCACTGGTTATGGCAGCAACCACCAAGGCAGCAAGTCCTTCGGAGCAGGAGCTAGAAACGTACTTTTTGAGGGAGGGTGTTGAGTTGTCAGAGGCAGAAGTTTGAAGACTGACAGGTAGGCATTGTGAAGACAGGAGTAAAGGCTGACACAAGTGCTTCTGCAAATTGATGAGGGACTCGGGAGCAGACTACACTGACCTCCAGCAGCGCGTATCTGCCGGTAAGGATGCATGAGCATGCTTGTGTGTGAGTGACATATGGCAGTTTCCAAGGAGTGTTTGAAAAATATTTGGTTCAGTTCCTCACGGTTCTTAATATTTTACCCGGAATTTCTCCAAGTCTTCCTATTCCTTTATGATGTGTACTCTTAGGCTAAAAATATTCAGAAGCACAATGCAATCCATAAGTACATTATTTTTTGTTACTTTTAGTAGTTAGGAATGAAAACAGTCAAGAACTGGGTTGGGAACAGTAAGTTCCTTTCCATTATTAAACAGTTAGTGCCCAGACTACAAGTGTGGTTTTGGGTTGTGGGGCTTTTTTGTCTTCTCTCTGAAGAGGTGTTAACTGGTAAGATGAGTGAGAAACCTGTTTCTAATAAAAATGAAGCTTTGAAACAAAGATAATTGTTTCACAAATTCAGTCATTTCTGGTGCGCGGCATGTTATTTGGCAATACAAAGACTTCCGGTTGCTTTCTCTTTTTTTGGAAGTTGTAGTTGCTCTCTTAAAGGATTTACCCAAGTACTGTTTATATCTACAAAAACATCTCCTATTGTCAGACTTCTGAGTCTTAGTAAAGCAGTGTCACTGCCTGGGACCACACTTTTTCTGTTCCCTGTTTCATGTGAACAGATATTTACCTGAGGGCATAAGCAGTGTTGTGAAATAGCTTTTCATATCTTTTCTTACAGTTCTAGCTTTTAGTATCATAGTTGGTAATACTTGGCCGATGCCTAGTAACTCAGTTAATAATTTGCTGGTTGCAAAAATTGCAACTTTTGTTTACAAGTTCTGATGTTTTTTACAGCAGTTGCACTATTCCTCTGAGCCAGCTTCAGTTCCCAGATTCTTTCTTTCATGTGTGTAAGCACTGCTTGATGGTATGTGCACAGCTCCAAGCTCGTGCAGTGGGTAGGTACTTAAAATGCCTGGATGAGATTTAAAATCTTCAGTTTGTTTTTAAAGACTATTTTGCAAACTCACTAAACAGAATTTCAGGGGAAATCAGCTTGAAAGATAAAGGTGAGATGGCAGCAAAATGGTCACTGCTAAGTCTTAGCTATTGTAGTGGCTGTCTGCTCTCTCTGTACAGTACCAAGAACTGGAAGCTATTTCTATTATACCAGCTGAGAATGTAGTGGGCTTTGCTGAAGATTGGCTGTTTGTGTCTATCATTCATTTAGGAGCAAGATCACTGAAATGAACTGTTCGTTCTTGAAAGCTGCCAGCAGAGGATGTTGGCACATGAACTCTGAGGGCTGGGAAAAGATGTGTTCAGGAAGCAGGACCTGGGCAGCACTATAATGTCCTTTCTGCACATCAGAAGGTCCAGATGAGTTGACCCTCAGTGAGTCCCATTTCATCCAATGCCACTCATCAAACACAAAGCTCACAGCTCTGCATTGCTTTTGCTAATATAATCATCCGCTGCAGGCTTTTCTTACATAAGTAGCAAGCCTGTGTTGACTATGGGTTTGCAGCTTGAGTTCACTCATGTTTCCTATGTTTTAGCTTCTGTTGGGGTTTCATATTTCACCTAACCTGCAAGGGCCATGAACAAAGTATGTGAATATGCAACCACTTGCTGGCAGAGCAAATAGCTCTCAGACAAGAGGATTGTTGTTAAAACGTTGTTTTGTTGGCAGAATTGGCTTTCCTGGTTGCCCAAAGAGAGCCTGACCTCTGTGGTCGCTGAAGCTCTCTCTTGTGGGTGAGCTGAGCAATGCTGGAATGCAGCTTTTAAGATGGATTAACTGTGAACCTAACAAAGGAAACTGTTCAGAGAGAGTAAAAATTTTACATTGCACAACTAAGGATGAAACATAACTTTTGATCCTATAGGACAAAAGTTCCAAGCCTGAGAATGTGATTAGATAGGGTCACAGTCATCTTGTCAGTGCAGAGTAATGTTTGCAGCCTCCTCCTAGGGCAGAATTCTTCCTTTCCAGGTGCAAGAAGGGCAGTGGAGAGGCAGGCGTGTGGCCAGTGGACAGAGACTGCACCCTTCTGCTGTGAGTAAAGTAACAAAACCGTGTGCGCCGCCTCACCCTTTCCACCCCAAGCAGGTCCCCACGTGCCAGGTTTTGGTTTTTGAACTCTTAAGTCTTGATGCAGTTTTACATGCACAAGCCCAGAACTTTGTTACTAAACTTCAGCTGAAATCACGTGCACAAGCTGTTCCTAAGAAATACCAGTCATCCACTCAAGTGAAATTCTGAATTGCTAACTGCACGCTGGCCTATGGATAAACGTGAATTGAGGTTTTAGGAAAAGAATGTATTTGTTCCTGGCTCAGCTCACTGGCTCTCTAGCCACCATCTGCAAATCTCTTAGGTATTCCATAAAATGGCAGATTACTATCCTTTAACTCCTTTGCCACGGCTGCAGGGCAAAAGTGCTGGAGATTCACATGAGCTAAATGAAGTTTTCTGTTTTATTGAGGCCGTGGATTTTCTTTTGGTTTATTTGGAGATTAGTTCTTGCACTTTAAGTGTTTAACTTTAAAACTATGCTATGGCAGGTGTGGCTCTGTTACACCACAGCTAAAAACCACCAGTTTCTCCACAGATATTACAGGGAAATCAGTTTGAACATTTTAGGTTTCTGACCTACACAGGTTTTTACTACAAGACACTGTGCTGGACTGCGCAAATATATATTAAGCCTTGGTACTACCATGAAGAATGTACAGAGGAGGATTACAAGCATGAGTTATGAACTACAGACACTTAAAAATGAAGAAACCCTTCTGTAGTCTGATTCTTGCCTACCATTACAGGCTTCAAATCTAAAATGAAACAGATTCTAGGTGTCTAAGTCCAAGTGAAGAACCAAAAAATCTGAGCTTGGTGCCAGTGAGGCCTCTGTGTTACAGAGTGATTGTGAACACTTATTTGACGAGTACAGACAAAGCCTGCATATAATCAAGACACAGTGCCACGATCAAACGTCCCCAATCCTTATCCTGCCCCCTTCAACTTAGTTCCATAATCGGCGTTTACATCACGGAGAGGTTGGAATTATTATCCAGGCCTCTCCTTCAGCATTACAGTATCTCAAACAAGTCCCTGCCTGTAAGGATCTGCTTTCTTCAAAACTTTCACCCGGTCCCATGGTCAGCTTGACTTAAGCCAGCAAACTGCCAAGAAAACTCTGAAACTTAGAAATAGCTTAAGCTCAGCCCATTTCTGCCTTCAGATCAGTTGGTTTTACAGTTCCCCGGCACCATCATTCTGCATCCAGCTGGCATCCATTTGACTACAGTTGCTGCTGGTGGGGGGGCAGGAACCAACCACCCTCGTTGCTGAGTCTTAGCCTGTAAATTCAGCCAAAAGAAACTAGGGCACGCCATCTCGTGGCCCTGCACAGCTATTTCCCGGGAACGAATGGAGCGCCAATTGCGACAAGGTTTGATGTGGACAAGATTTAAAAGATGGCTGTCAGAGGCTCAGACACAGCCCCACCAACTGACCCCATCCTTCTCCCCCCCCATAGCTATGAAACGTTCATAATTAGTGCTTTATCCACACTCCTGCCCTGACCTTGCAGCCTGAGCAGTTGTTTCCTGGAGCAGCAGTAGCACAGCATCGAACTGCAAAAGGCACCTCTTCAGCACATGCTCACATGGCTGTTGAGGCAAGCCTGCCCTTAAAACAAATCCAGGGTGCCAGTGAACACAGCCCCCACACCAGCCTTTGGTGGAGCAGGAAATTACCATATTCATTTTAGAGTAGGTCATACACATGTAAATCATTTTTAATTACATGCAAGGTTGGGGATGTTCATGGTACATCTGTCTTCATCTGCTGTCAGGACTTGTTAAAGAACTCCATGTGTCAATGCTTTAAATAAAGCTAATGTGCCTGTTCATAACTGTTCATTAGCAGCTGAATATATGAACTCATGAAAACAAGGTTACATCAGCTGTCAGTCCCTTGGTGTATCTTAGGTTCCAATTCCTCCTTACTCTTTTCTTGGTGGGAAAACCAAATCATTAAGAGACCCTTGCCAGAAGTGATTAAGGTACAATTTAATCACATCGAGTTGAGGGAATTTTAAAAAGGGGGACAGAGTACAATAGTATGACTTCAAAGCCTCTGTTTTCATTTTAAGTAGTTAAGTGTTCAACTTTGCAATGTTTATGACTTTTTAGCTGAGAGATTACAGTTTAAATCTGCACCACTGAATCATCTCCAAATCTGAAGTTGCATTATCTTCAGCAGAATTGCTGATGGTAACACTGCCTTACTTCCACTGCTCTCATCGCTGTCAAAAGGCTGGATATATAGTCAGCAACAAGGGACTTAAAATAGCTACCAGAAGTGCAAAACTTCAGACTAAGCATCTTCTTTTGTCTGCTACTAGAGACAACTAAACAAGACCTATGAAAGTTTGCAGCATGCTGTTGGGAAGCATAAAATCATGCCAGAGAACACTGTGCCATACTGCAAGAACAAAAACATCTACCCAAGGACTCCAGTTCAAAACATCTGATTACAATCAGCAATTGCTCTAAATTTCGTTTGTGACAAACATATTTTTACTCTTCTTGCGTTGGAAGTGTGTAACAAAGTTGCAGGAAAGGCTGTTAGACCTGTGAGACTCAATGCAGCTTGATATCAACATTCTTTTTTAGAGGAAAGAAAAGAGGGAACATCCTTCTTCTCATGTCAAGGTTTAATTCTGAGGTATACGACACTGGATTTACAAAGGTAAATAAAAATACATTCTGAGAAACAGCAAGTGCCCTACTTAGCAAGGCACAAGGATTTCACACTCCAAGCAGCCGAGAAAAGAAACCGCTCACAGTATGAAAAAGTATTTGGGGTCTGCCTTTGACATGGGCTTTTGCCACAACAGATGATGAGGAATGTGTGGCAGAGAAGACAAATACTTAGGTGATAAAGATAAGACAGGACAACAGGTATTAGATAAGGCTTCCACTTGAACAAATTATTTGAGACATTATTATTATGATCAAGTCAGATGCAACTACTGTTCCAAACACTGATCAGGCAAACTACATTGCCAAAATTAATTACACAGCTGTTGAGACAGACTTCAGCTTGAGCCTGCTGATGATATGGGTAAGTTCATATGCTTGTAGCAACTACATAGAAATGAAATCCCAGTAATATAGAAGGATGAGTGGTACAGAAGAGTTTTCCACATCAACTGTACCTGATACCAAGAGCAAAGGCTATCATCCAGAGTACAGTGTACATAACAGTTTCTACAAGTATCATGTACAGTTAATCTACAATTTTCATCCTAAATATGAATTTAAAAAGCCAAGTATGAATCATATGCTGGCAGATTTAATGACTCATTGCTGCAATGGATTTAACCACAAGTGCTCATCCTGCCATTAAGATGTCTGGCATTCCCACTTGGACCCCTTTCTCTGGAAGGGAGCCCTTTCACAGATCTGTGCTAGAGAGAGCCGAGCTAAAAACAGCTAAATGAGACTTAAAGAATTAAATTTTTTTAAAAAGTGCTATTTTGTCACACAAAGAATAAAATTCCAGGAATTTATTGCTATATGTATGCTTAACCATTAATTCATCTTACAGTAGTCATGAAGTGCCAAATTGTGTGCTACATTTAACATTCCATGTATTCCCTTCCAAATGCCGTTTTACAGTGGGTATACGAAACAACACAGCAGGGGTCACAAAACATGGCTTGAGCATCTCTCAAGAGCTTAAAGACAAAGATTTGTGTACAAGCCAAATAACAACATGTCAGTTAACAGGTCACTCAGCAATTTTAAGAGAAATAGGTGGAAGTTTTGCAGCGTTAAAATTCACAACTCAGACTAAACATTCTCATCCCCACTGCAGAAACAAGATACTTGCAAAGAACAAGAACTATGGTATGTAAATGTCACACGCAAAACTCGCTTCATTTCTATCAGAAGCAAAAATTGCTAATTATAAGCAAGGACAAGCCTAGCAGGGTAAGGCTGTGAGCCTATATTAAAAACATATACCTCAGAGTTTGGCAGTGGAACTCTTTACCACCTTGACTTTTTTTTTGGTAACATACAAGTTCTCTTCCTTCCCCCCCACCCCACTTTATAAATCCCCTTTTATTTTTATTATACCTCCATATTATTTACAGGACTTCTAAAGATTAAGTACAAACTAGTATGAAATTAATGATAGCTTGCTTTTCAAATATGTATCCCATGGCTAAATAAATACCAAGCCAATCCAACAGAGTGATCTGGAGTTATGATTCAGAAGCTTGTGTATCTGTGATTCCAGCTGTTTTCTCATTAGCTGTGGAGGATTCATTTGATCTGTCAACAATAGTTGCCCTGGAAGTTGGAGTAGCACTATCCAAGGTGAGTGTAGAGGTCTCCTCTACATTTTCAGTAGTGCCAGGGTTGACGGAAAAGCTTCCAGCTTGAGTAATAGAGGGAAGCAAATCTGTAGGCACTGTAGATGCCTCTGTGACCAAAGGAAGCACAGGAACACATTTGGGTGGCATTGATAGAGGCGTTATTCCCATTAGATGCAGAGGCGGCAAGGGGGGAAGGGGTTGCAAACCTAAAGAGAAAGAAGGGGAAAAAAAAGGCAGTGAGCTGCTGCACACCACAAACAGCTCCAAAGGGCATTGTGCAGCACCGACTCAGCAGGTTCATTTCAAGCCTGGTACTTTTCAGATCTCAAACTAAAGAATCAGAGTAAACTCAAGGTTGCTTGTACCTCCCCAGAGGACTAGGTATTTAATGCATTAACAGTGATTATTAGGTTTTTCTGGCCTTCACTGAAACTGCCAGAAACAATATGTTAGCAAAAACCATATTCCATATAAGCTTCCAATATTTTTTTGCTTGCTCCATGTGCACCTTCAGCAGTTCTGTTGAATTCAAAACTGTAAATCTAGTATTAGTTCATAATTCTGGCATTCAGTTCAGGGAGCTTCAATCTCCTCATCTAGTTTACAAGGAAACACTTCATATTTTCTTCTACCCATAAATACTATACTTTAACTTTTGGCACAATCTCTTCCGAGATATAAATCAGGTAATAGAAAATGAAACATCTAAATACAGACATAGGTTTAGAATTAGTTTATTTCAAGATATATTCTTTGTCTACCTGATCTGGGCACTAACATCCATTTCCATCTCAGGCAAACATTTAATTTATCCCCTTCAGGACTCCCGCAGATGGGTGCAAATTAGAGCATCAAGGATAACTCTAATTACAGTGTTTCAGTTTGCAGAAGCACATACCAGGCTGTATGATTTCTGGAACAATCTGTGGTGCAGGTAAATTAAGTTTAGACAGATCAGTCAGGTTAGGAAGCCCTGCTGGTAATGGCAACAGACCTAAGAGAAGAGTGGAAAAGTTACAGCTGAAAACTTAACATTGTCTAACTGTTTCTTAGATCCTGCTGATAATTTAAAACTTACTTTATATCTTGATTATAATTTTTATATGAAAGTTGGGAACAGTGGGAACAGATACCTACTGCAGGAAGTCTAGACTAGCAAATACATAATCCCAAACCTTTCAGATTTTTCTGAGGAAAGTAGAATCTTATTTCAGAATTAGAAGGTTTACATTCCAAGTTCAGCTTTCAAGAAAGGTAGTTGTTTCACCACAGCACTATACCAGAAGTTCTCCATTCCCAATTGGAGAGGCAAACAATAATAATAGGATTAAATACACAGTATCCCCTGATCCCTAGTGTTGATTACTCTGTAATTACGTCTTTTCTACTTAGTTCGTGACTAGAGTGAAACATAAAAATGTATGTCAAAAAGCAAGACAAAGGAATTTTCAAAGTCATGAAGGACTGAAAGTAGAAGAGAAACATACGATGAATGCAACACATGCCCCACCATCATTGTGTTTGCTAGGGAACATCCTTCTGCTCCTGAATTTACCACTTTAGAAGAGCTTCATTTCTGGGACAAAGGCTCTATTCATACTTTGTGTTTAGTTCAAAAAAGGCTAAGAAAAGTTCAGAAATAAACTCTTGATACTACAGTATTAAGATAGAGAGGAGAAAAGTCTTAAAAGCAAGGCCACTGTATAGAGATTTTGATTAAAACTCAGCCATCTTTACCTACCCATGAATTCATTAGCCATGAAGGCTGACATAATCTGACTCAAAGAGCTTTCCGGTAAGCTATATGCACTTTTGGTTTGAATTTTCTTTTAAATCGGAAAAAAGCTGAACTTCATACAAATTCACTCAAATTTTAAACCTCCAGTATATTTATAAGAACAATTTCACTAGTATGTCCATGCAAATTGCAAGAAATATTCTAATTTGCTTTCAAAAAAGCAATGATACTATTCAGAGAAACAGGTGAACTGAAAACTTGTATTTGCAGAGCTTAGGGAAGAGGTGGATTAGATAGCTGGGGAAGATAAGGACAATAATCTTTTCCTGCTTAGAGAAAATAGAAAACTACTAAAAAGTTCAGTTTCTGTGAGAGTTCTCTGCCCTTGTTTGTATGCACTGAGCTCTACTACCCATCTCTTCCATGTTAGAGGCTGTACCTCCAAGCATTACGTCATGGACACATCTTTATCTACTTGTCTCACAACAAGCTTCAGTGTTTTGGAAGGTACAATTGAGTCCTGTACAAGCACACCAATGCCAAAGCAAAATCCTATACAATCCTTATTTTACCCCCTGTGAATACTTCTGGAATACTACTGTCCAAAATGTTCATTATTAACAGGAAACAACCACGTTGTAGAAAGACTCTTACTTGTACTATACCGGTTTAAATTCCAATATAATTCAGAAACAGTAATTGCAACATAAATTCTATATTGT
>WEIT01031814.1:0-12239 GCA_013389985.1 Dryoscopus gambensis | reverse complement strand
TGTCTGGCGCCCTCTCGCCCCCTGGCGGCCGAGGGCGGCGGTGCCACGTGAGGGGCGGGGGCACCCGACGGTGTTAGACAGGAAGAGTTAATTAATTTATTAGTGTTAGCTTTGTTAATGAGGTATAGTAAGTGTGCGCACAGAACATAAAGGTGGCAGGTCATACCTTATGCTGCCTTCTCTACTCCCACAGCTCTCTGGAGCTCCGAGCGCCGCTCCCCCTGCGAGGCCGAGCCGGTCGGGGCTGCGGGGCGGTGCCGGCAGCGCCTGAAACCGTCCGGGAGCTGAAGCTGAAGCGGGAGGAGCAGTGCACCGGTACAGAACGGATCGGGCGAGAAATGCTGCCCAAGGGCCGAATTTTGGACCAACCCCTTTCAGGGCATGCACCGCCCGCAAACTTCAGCGCGATAACGGGGCAGATGTCGCTGCCGACGTTGTCGTGACACGCACTGGCAGGGACCTCTTCGTGCGGGGAGAGCCGCTGGCTGCTGGAACGCACCCCACGCCCAGCAATAAAATCCTGCTCTGAGCCAACGGGATGCTTCGGTGCAGCTGGAGAAGGCGGACGGTGGGTTATCAGGGAGCATTACGGATCTCGGGTTCACATCATCCCTCTCCGAGAGTTCTTTGTTCCTGGAAGGCTTTTTCACAGCCCCTCCGTGCAAACCAGTGCACGGCGTCCTGGTTCCGATCCCGCAGACCTCCAGAGAGGTGACCTCTTTAAGGAATGCTGCTGTCACTGGTCTTTTAGTGATGCAGAAACACTATTTATTAGCGAACTGCAACACAGTGTTAAAGAGCCTTAATGGAGCGCGGAAAGGATATCCAGATTAGCATACTTCATTTCTTTTGGACTCATTTCCCTCTGTATTATCATAGTGCTATCTATCATATTTACTGCTTGGTATTAAAAGCCTCTATGCACTGTGCTTGGAATTTACCCCAGTGCTGCTTGCAGAGATGGCCAACCCCTTTCCACCCTTGACCACCTCACTGTGCTCAGCTGTTTCCACTGAAGCAGACAGACAGTGTTCCTCCAAGCACTCTCGTCAGGCATGGCCAGTTCTGGACTCCATCTGCACACCAGTTCAGGCATGTCTACCTCCCTACATAGTGTCTCTCCTCATCAGTACAAGAAGAAATCAACTCTAGGGTATCCGAGGTTGCAATGCAAAGTAAGAAGGCAAAATGAATAATACATAAATAAACCATACCTTTCAAGAGTTTCTGTGCTCTTAATACAGTATTAGAAATTTGTTACTGTGAGCTGCTAAAGTAAGTCAAGAAACTATACCAGCTTAGGCAAATCTCATGCTTCTGTCCACATTCCATTTATATTCAGGAGGGAAATCCCAGCCATGTTCCTTTCTTTCTTGCTATCAGAGGTTCATATAGACAGTAGTATTAACACAGTGTGATCCAGGGACAGTCACTGTGATTCACCACCCTTTATCCAAAGCTTCCTAAAAGATCCATAGCTGATAGCAAACTACCACCCATGGTCATTCTTTTGCTCTCTTCTGGCAGAGTGGCTCCTGTATGACACATCTTTTTACGCGTCCAGGTAGGTTTTGTGGGTTGTTTGTAAGGTTTTGTGTGGCCATGAGGCACATGCTAGCCCTATGTTGTCCTCCTGGCTGACTGGCTCTCTGATGCCAGCCCCTCCTTTATGGAAAACTGACCCATGGGTGAACATCTTCATCTGGTGAAGGCTTCTCTAGGGTATGTTCAATTTCATTGTCCTGCCTTTGGACTGGAAGACCTTTGAATTACTGTGTTAAGAAAAAAACCCACAACTCAAGCCACTCTCCAATAGTTTGCTTCTCTCCCTGGCCAAAGTCTCATAAATTCCAGAGCATTTTTAGACCACACAGTAAATTACAGTGACAATTCTGTTTTCCCAGAAATTATGAAGACGTAAGTGGCTTTGGTGCCAATAAACATTTCATTAATGGTAGGCATTTTCTACTCAAAGTTTATATTGGGTCAGATATAATAATTGTTCATGTGCTTCATTGAAGACATTAAAGCCTCGCTTCAGCATATTGCACACCTCATCCTTAAAAAGCTATCTCTCAGTAGACACAGCAAAATAGACACTGCAAAATACCTGTTAGAACCCCCTTTCCATGTCATTAAAAACTGTAAAGAAAAGATCTGAACTTTGATTTCTTTGGGGAAAAAAAAAAAAGAAAGGTGACTAGTTGTTGCGGTGTGCGCTGATGAGGGTGCCACGACCTTCCCAAAAGCGTCTCCACAGGGACTGGAGCCGCTCTGGCGGTGGCCACTGTGCTCTAGCTGGCGAGCTCAGACGCACCAAGGCTCCCGTCCTGTCCCGTTTGTAGAGCCTCCATAAAAGGGTGGCCCCCCGGGGGAGGGCAGCTCAAAAGGGACCAGGCTCTCACAGGAGTGAAGGCAGGCAGCAACCATCTCAGCCAGAAAAGCAGCCGGCACTCACATGCTCGCAGGCAGATGATAAAAGAGTTAGGAAGGATCCTGGCATGGTGTTACATGAGAGGATTTATTTCAGCCTCATCATGGGGGGAGGTTACGAGCCAAGGACAAACTGGAGGAAGGGTTTGGAGTTTACATATGCGGTCCGTGGGGCGGGCAGAGCATCCGGACCGAGGATGAGGGTGCAGGGGCGGTACAGAGACGGGGCTAGGGCAAGGGAACCAAGAGGAATATCGCAAGGGAGAGACTAAGGTACGAGGGCCAACGGGGAAGCAGGGAAGAGAGAACATACATATAAGGGATAAAGGGGGCAGGGAGAAGAAACAAATCAATCAGAAGAACAGAACTGATGTACATAATGTCCTTAGTAGAAGCCTGCCTCTCAAGCCTGGGGGAGGAAATGCTACCACAGCCCCCGGTGGGCTGGGTCACTGCAACAACTATTATCCCAAACGTTATACTTCTGCCCACCAACACCAGGACCAAAACCAGTAACAGTGTTTTGCCATTAAAAAGTTGCCACTTTGATGAATATGCATTTGAAAAATCTGTGATATGAATGCTAGCTTTTCACACAATTCCATCTGGCCTCTAGACATGTAAACAGCCTTAAAACTGGGATTGGCCAAATTACACAGTGCTGATTTTATGAACCTAACTTCTAATTATCCAGTTCCCAGTAAGTAGCAAAGCCAAACCCACCACATAGCAACTTAAAGGTGAAAATCCTCATGTCTTAGGCAGTAACACTTCTGTGGCTGAATTCTGCTCCTGTGACAATTGAGGTGTGTGAGGGGCTGAGGAAAAGCATTCTGGCAATTCGCAGCAGCTATTGCATCCAACTGTTTGTGAAAGGAAATACAGATTATATCTATTCTGACTGCAGTTGCAAGAGTGAGGTCTTATCAAAGGAGGAATGCCTTTCACATTTCCTAAAGGTGCCAGTGGTGAAACAAGGCAACAGATTTTGCAGCGCCTTGAGTCTTCTCAGACATTACACCTTCTGAGACCCAGTCAGTATCATTGCACCAGTAGTCAGTTTGTCTTACTTTCACAGCAACAAAGAAATTCCATTTCCCTCTTCCTCAGGAGATCTGTAAAAGTTTCATGCTGCATGTGATGAACTCAAAAGTAAGCAGCCATGTTTTATTCTAACTGTCCACTAAGAAAAAAATTAACTCTATCCCAGCCAAACCAGGACAATCGCTCCAGTCAACCCTTCAGAGAAATCTGAACCTGGCCCCTCACTGGACACATAAACTACATACATCACTGCATCACTGAAATTCTTTTTAAGAACTTTTGCCTTACCGCAGCATCTCAGCTTTCCATCAAAGTGCTGTCACCCTTTCTGGGCTAGATCCACCTCAGCAAAGAAGGATGTTATCTGCAGTTTTCCATCAATTCCCATTGAAGACTGAACTGAAGCACCAGGTTTATTTGAAGAAATATCTTTGAATTTGGTCCAATATTCTATGGCAAAAGACTAGACTGTAAAAAACACCAAACGAACTTTAGAACCCTCTTAGATAAAAACCCCCAAATCTTACCTAAGAAATAGGGAACAAGATTGCCTGAAAGTATCACTTAAAACCTAATGACAATAAAGCCCATTTGCAGAAATTAACTAACAAATATAACCTACCTGTTCTTTTACGTTTGTATCTCAGCAGCTGCATTTCAAAAGTAATTAAAGTTAATGAGCTGTGCTTTATGATAGAATCATGAAAACTTAATTGGAATAATTAGTTGTGAGATAGTGAGTGCATCTTCCTGGCTAACAACATATCATCATTTGATAAGAATAATAATGAATTTAATAAATAAAGCAGAGCCCTTCTAATATGTTAATAAAATAATGAAGTAGAAGGCATATGTGCAAATGATGACTTAGTTGGAGACTGCACACAATTGTCTGAGGAAGATGGATGGGGAAGTGGCCTTCTTGAAACTGTCAGCTACAGCTGCTGGCTGCTAAAATCCAGTTTGCAATAGATGAAGCAGCCACCCTGACCTTTGCAGAGGATGTGGTGTAAATGCTTCCAGCGAGGCCAGCATCCATCTGCAGAGCAGGGTATGCAGGGGATGAAGAAAAGCAACTGCACTTTCTTTTCTCCTCCCTTGACCCTTCTGAATTATTGGTGCTGGGCAAACAGGAATGAAAATGAACAGAAACCCAGGCATGTGTGGCAAGAAGGGAGCTACAGTGAACAAATCAGTCTATTTGACCCAAATCACTTAGAGGCTAAGACAGGCAGAAAATTATGATTTATTGCAGAAACGGTCTTAAGCTCAAACATAGACATGCATGCCACAACAAAAGCTTCTGAGGCATTATTAAGAATCAGTAAATAGAATAATTTTAATTAATGAGTGCCTTTAAAATTAAATTAAGTGAATACTGCCAGAGTTATGGGAAGGCCTACAGTAATAAAAGGGATTGTCCCAGTAAGCAAACACTGAAGGAAGGCTATTGTTTGAGGTGGAAACAGAGCAGCAGTGTGCAGTGACTAAGAAGAAGATGGGTCATAAGATAGCTCTTAGTTTTATTCCCTAATCAATGTATGACCTTATTCATTTCTGCTCTTAATGTATTGCCCAATATGAGGAATTGCAGTTCAGAGTATCTATTTGTTGACTTCTGTCCCAGCAGAGCAGAGCTGGGGTTGGTAGGAGCCATTAAGAGTCTGATGGATGTCTAAGATCAACTCATACGTTAGCAGTGCCCAAGGAGATTTTATCACCTTTGTAAGCGCACAGAGAACAACCTGCTCCTACTTGGAAGGCATCCACCTGGCTGTGCACCCACAATACTTTGAACTTCTCATTAACAGAAGGCCTAAAGCACAGACCCTTCAGCTCTACAAAAACAAAAGGTAGCTCTAGCTCACACAAATGGCTGGTAAAAGCCTGCTGACACAGTGAGGCCATACACCCATCCATTGGCTCCAGGAGTACTCACACACTCCCCAGAGTTTTAGACTATGGAGACTAGGAGCAGTAGGTGCTTTGGAACTGAGGCAATCTGAGAAGAAATAAGTAGGGTAGCAATGGTCAGCATACATCCAAATGTCGGGGGATGTGAGACTGACCCTGTTCTTGACCTGCTGCTGGGAACAGCTGTGAAAAGATTATGTGTGAATATAAAGAGAAATTAACAGTGAAGCACTTTGAATGGAAGCCAAGCATTAGTGAGCCTCCAACCAAACAAGCCCCTGAAACTCTGCAGGTTATGGTTAAACACTACGGTCTGATGCTCTAAAAGTTAATTAAGTACAGAAGTAATGTGGGGCTTTTGTAAAGCTGGTTTCATGGTCATTAGTTGCTATGCAGCTAAACAGGGAATGAAATGCAAGGGAGAAGGGCAGTAGCTGGACAAATTGCTCTCAGGCATAGTTTTCCCAGTGACAGTGCTGCAGGGCTGGTTCTCCCCTGGTACTCCACGAGACACAAAAGACGTTGCCAATCTCAAAGAGCCTAGTCTTGACCACTTGACATTTTTTACCACTATAAATATCTATAAATTATATAAATATAAATAAATTTCCATTACATTATGGCTGATTTACACTAATGCATAAGGGAGGGGAAGCAGTTTCACTGAGACAATTAGGAGTGACCTGTATCCAGCAAGGAAGGAGCTGGAGCCCATAAGCCTTCAGTTGAAAACTCTAAATTGGTACTATTGCAACATGCAGCAATCTCCTTCTGCAGTGGGAGGGAAGGGCCACAATGTCTGAGGATCAGCCCTAGCACACTGCACCTCTGTAAGGGGAGTGCTCTGTGGCAGACAGCTGCCAGAATGGCTCTCTGCTTTTTCCCCAGAGCTCCCAGCATGGGCATGTGTTAGAGCTGTAGTCAGTGTTGTCATGCTCTGGTTATTATCAGGAACAGTTCCTCTGGCTGCTGTAATTTGCACCAAGGACTGCAGATGCCATCAACGGATCAGAGAATTGTAAAGGTAATCTACAGCTCTCTTCCCCAAGTCAGTTGAGACCAGAATCAAGGCTTTTGTTTCAGAAACGAGAAACTCAGCAAAATTAATTTGTGGAGGTTCTATTAATAGGACACAGGAAATTACCTAAAGCCTTCATTCTTTAACTCGTAAAAGTGATTGACTTGGATGTAATACAGTTAAACTCTGCCTGTCTTCCCAAAGCTGCTGAAGACCCAGTAGCTCTGAGTTAGACACTGGTAAGTAGTTTTCACACAAAGCTGAGAGGCACAGCTTTGACTATTGAAGATGTTATAGTCATAGGTTTCTGACAGAATGGCTTTTTATAGAATTTTTACTTGCTACAGGGGTTTCATCTGAGACTTTAAGACTGATTAAACTCAAAAAGAGACATCATCTGCTCCTATAAAGCTTTGAAAACGTGTGCCTGAATATTGGAATGAGCTTAGCAAAATCAATGTCCTCGGTTCTCTGTCTCCATAATTTCCTTAAACGTGCAATCCTTACTCTAGCTTGTTGTCCCATTTCATATAGACATCAGAGCCCAAATTCCAGCCTGAAGCATAGTGTTAAGAATTTTTACAGTGTGTATGATGAAGAGGAAGCATAATAGAAGAGAATAACCTTTAAATAGATGTATTCACAGCAAAAGATGCACTGGTGAATGGTTAAGAGAGGGCACAGAGTTTATGACAAATGTCAGAATGTTTCGAAGACTCACTTGATTATTAACCAGGAAATAACTGAATGTACGTGAAATCACTGCTAAAAAAGAAAAGAAGTCTCTTTAAACGATATTGTGCTGAAAACAGAGTTCATTATAGAAACACAGATAGAATATTAATTATAGAAGCAATTGCACAGACTAAGGTTCTGGCCACCCAATTTAGGAATTACAATGCAAGTATTTAAGAGGCTTAATATGCCTGCTACTATTCAGCTGTAGATAGCAGCTGGCTTTGGGAGAACTGCAGCAAGGGATGTTGCGAAGAAGGGTTCATAATGAAGGATTAATGAAGTAATTTCCAACCAATTCATTACATGATACTTACATGCATTGTCAGTCATTTTTAACCCAAGTGGTTGGCCTAAAATCTGGAGTTACAGAAACTGCTTATACTAAGAGATTTTGTTGATAGTCAAGGATTTGCTGCAGCACTCCGTTTTAATTACCAAGGATGTGTTAAATCCTGTTTTCTTAAATTCAAAAAATCAAATGAGAAATTTTTTTCCTCACAGAGTCCAGTCTGCAGCATCTTGGATGTTCAGTACTTTGTATAGTGATGTGTACTATTTCAGCTTTAGTTCTATAAAGAGCTTTAAATTATTTTATTTTGAATTAAAAAGTCAGCTCTACATTTTGCTTTATCTACAGTTTCTCTAGAGCCCTTTATCTAAAGTTCAGACCAAAACATTAATGACAGATGTTGGTCCATGTAAAAAAAACCAAACCAAGACAAAAAATTTACTTCAGAGTGTCCCAACTGAAATTTTACGGTTTAAGATAAAAGAGCAGTATGACAGGAAAGCAAATGTACACCTTGACAGTACTATCAAACTGCCAGAGTCTGCTGAGGAATGTTTAGAACAGCTGTTGATGAAGACTCTTTTAGAAGAAAGCAGTACTGGAGAAAGTCTTACACTAAAAATCTCTTGTATTTAAAAATGGGTTATATATTAAATCCTTTAGTGTCCTGTCCTGAATAGAGTCCCATTTATTGAACCTGACACAAAGGTCCTTCTTGGAAAAAAGTCCAGACCTTTTCTGTAGGCTTTACAGAGTTATTGCAAACACATTGAACATTAAAAAGAGAAATTACACTTGGCTTGACAGATTTGACCAGGCAGAAATGCCAAATATAATTCCTGAGTATCAGGGATAAAAGAAATCCATAATGGTTTCATCCACAGTATTTGATTTTATGGCTTTGGCCTTCATAGATTTGGTTGTCAGAGTACAGGAGCAGTTCTAAAAGCTGTAAGAAACAGAAACCGCCTTCGTACCAAGGCACGTACCAAGTTAGGAGAGAGTTGCTTCTCCCAGAAGCCCTGTCATTTTCTTTTGTATCCCTAAATCCAGAACAGGGACCTTCTGAAAGCAGGCAGTCTATAAACACTGTCTTATACTACACATGGACTATTATTGGGCTACTACTCTTTTGGCTAACCTGTGACATGTGAAGAGGGTGAAAGAAGAAGAAATAAAAAGGTCCTAGAAGGTTCTTCTTTACAGAAAGAAGAAATAAAACAAATATTATCACAGGGCATTTGAGATAAACAGGACAAATACAGCACTCAGACTCTGACACAGGGATGATCTGACCCCACAGGCTATGCACGTTCACAGTATTCCTCTTTCCTGCCACGGAGCTCGACCTCTCTGACAGCCCTCCTAAGTGCATTCATTAGTCACAGAAGGGCACATTCCTCCATCTTCTGGACAGCTACGAACTAAGCACCATCAGCCTCTTTCCAGCCATGCTCGAAACAATGCATTGCTAGCTCAGAGAAAGCTCAATCTGCTTTAGCCTCAGGAAAAGACCTTTTTAGTCTTTGTTATATTTTTGAATTGTTTTCATCCTGACATGTTCTATGAAAGGTTCCACAATTATGCTATTCCTGAGTTATTTTTAATCCCCTCTTGAAAAAAAAACAAACAAACCAATAACAAAACAACAAAACCAGCATTCAACTCCCTGTCCTTTATCTTTTCTTGCCCTGAGAACTCTTTTGTGATTTATTTTCTTCTGCCTCAATAGCTGATAACTTAATTTCCTGCAAGTCTTAAAGAGAAGGATTCTATCTTCCATAACAAGGGAATGTATTTTTTCTTCTTCTTCTGTTATTTATCACATCCCTGTGAAAGCAGGAGGCCTCTCCTGGGTCCTTGTGAACATTATTTATTTTAAAATTAGGTTTGGGAGCTTGAATACAATAAAACAAACTGGTAATGTAATATATGCCTTGGGAGTGGCAACCCTCAAATAATGGCCTTAAAATCCTAGGAAGAATAGTACCGGGTAGAATTATTCTGTAGGTGGAGTTTGTTAAAGCCAGGTGACAGTTCTCTTAATGAGCTCTTGCTGGAGGGAGCAACTAAAATTGAGTAAGAAGAGAGAAAAAACCCAGAATATAATCAGATCCTATAAGCCTAGCCAGAAAGCAGTGTCAACCTAATGCGGCACCCTACCTTTCTCCAAAAAAACTTGGGATTTCTGTCCTCCCACATGTACTAATGAGAGTAGCTAAAAGCTGAAGCTTAGGCTAATCCTTCCTGTACTGGCTATATGAGTGCTCTTGGCACCACTTCCAAAGAGGAAATGCTGAAGGACTTCCTGGGTGAATTAGCAAAACCAATGGGTTTTAGCAGGAGAAAAAGGTGCCAGAAATCATATTGCTAGCTACCTAGATAGCTTAAACTAGGTTAAAGAACCGTTTATGACAAGAATCACTGTCCCCGGACAAGCATCTGTTTGACGTGGTTTCCATTTCACTGCAGGCAGATGGAGCTCTCCCTGCTCTCTGCAGTGTCCCGAAGGCAGCATCTGAGGATGCCACCCATGTGTTGAGCTTAAGAATCAAATGAGCAGTTTGTCATCTGAAATCACTGCACTGAAAGCCAAATGACACAGAACAACAGTGCTTTTCTGTGCTGCTGACAAGAATGGTTCAATGGCCCTTGCTAATGCCACCTGATCAGATTAATTTCTCAGCAAGCACAAAGTTTGGGAAACAAGAGCTGGTGGGCCCAGCTGGATGTGCTGGAATATCTTTTATTTATTTTGAGATGGGATTCACAGATGTCAGTGCAATTGACAGGACTAGTGACATAGTACTATTTGGAAAGGCCCAGTCAGTTTCTGGAGTTGCCCCTTTATTCCTGCTGGCACTGATGTCTCTTCTAGCTGTTCTGGGTAGATCACTACCAGAGCCAAGGGGTTTGAGTCCTGCAATACCTCCTTGAATGCATGGGCCAGCTTTTATGCTATGACACACAGTGAAGAGTGTGGTGTTATTCACAAACATGATTGAACCTTAACCATAAGGGCTTGCTTCCTTCTGACTTATTGGGGTAGTGTTCGGGTGCGACATTAGAGAGAAGTGATGTACAAAGCATTAACTAGGACTTTCAAAGATGTTTCTGGAAGATGCTTTATTTGTTTTCAGGGACAGACATCACCTACCAAGTGTATTTCTTTGAGTGATTTTCTTGATGTGGCGTCAGACTCAGTGAACTGTGGGATGTTACATGGGGCTTTTAAATCCCACCACAAACTTGGGTGTTGTCCTAGGCCCAAACACTGCTGGAACAGGGATTTGGGCCAAGAAGCTGCTAAGCAAAACAACATCAAGGATAGAAAGAGTTAAATGGCTGAAGAAAATTGAGAACAGATGATCATTTGAAATTTTTTCTACTTAACTCAGCATGAAGGGGAAAAATTGAGGTCACCATAAAGAGACTAACAAACAGAAGCACAGAGGAAATTGCTGCGGCCAAGAAACGAGCAGAGGAAAGGCGGTTTACCCACTGGTTTTGATGGAAGCCACAGAACTGCTTAGAAAAGGAATATAAGAGTGCTGCAAGAGCCAGAAATTGCGGGTTAAGGCTCAGATCCAGCAGGAGCTGGAAGCGGCACAGGCTCACAGCCACAGGCCTACCTCCAGGCAATTCTCAGATGCAGGTCTTGAGGTGAGACCTGTCCTCACCTATACAGCTGTGTGCTCAGTTTTGCTCCCCTGGCTTTCTCTCCAACTACTGCTTCTCTTCAATGACTACTGAAAGCCCAGTGGGAAACAGAAAATCTACTGGCTGGGGGTTACTGACACAAGCTTTAGAGCTGTATTTTATCATATTAGAATATCAAAGGCAGTGGGTCTATCTCCAGTATGTCTCCATTTTGTGCAAACCCATTTTGTGTTTTAAAATACGCAATGTAAGATTTGTAGGGCGTGTCTAGCTCTTCTCAGTTTAATCTTGTTTTATCTCCTTGTACCCTCCCTGGCTACTCCCTTTTGCTCTCCCTTACACAGAGACTTAGCTGGGAAAATGTGACTGGAAAGTAGCAATTTTAAAGTCTGATCAGTGCAGAATGCAGCCAGAATGCAAAATTACACAGACATTTTGGAACAGTGATTCTTATTAGTTACAGTTGTTTCTTCTTTTTTTTTTTTTAAATACAAAACTCATGACCTAACTGTCGTAATGAGAAGCAGATATCAGAGCACTTTTAAATTAATTACTGTAATATGGGTAAAAGTTTAGATATCCCACTCAGTTAAAAAGCAAACAAACAAAAGAAAAACATGGATTAGTTTCTAGTTGCCTTAAAAAGCTACAGTTGCAAATTTTTTAGTGCAAAGTGTTAGCAAAGCTGTTGAAACAGATCAAAACACAACTACTATAAGAACACCAACTCAATTTTAGAAGACTGTCTTAGTCAATACCAGTCATTCATGAAAAAGTCCAAGCACATCAGGCACAGAGGACCCCATCTCCTACCTCTTTAATATTTTCTCTGTTCTTAGGGAAACCCCTGACTCTGTATAAGAGTTTTCTAATGGTTAACACTCATCAAAAATATTAAGATGATTGTGGGGAATGATTTTATTTCTCCCTTGGAAATACACAATACAATTCTTTATCACCTGTGAGACATTTCCAGCATATTTAGTATTATATTTGTTCAGACCAAATAAATATAAATGATGAATAGATCTGAATCTTGAAATTTGATTCTTTTGATGTCTGGAAAGGAAATGGAAATAGTCTTCTCCTTTTACACTGGATCTCTGCTTGTTGGTTAGGGTTGGGGGATTTTTTGCTTGTTTG
>WEIT01031813.1:1542-24692 GCA_013389985.1 Dryoscopus gambensis | reverse complement strand
AGCACTAAGCAAAAGGGACACCTGCTTACTGCTATCTTGCTGCTCTCACTTGACAGAAATCATGCGGAAAGGAAGAGGAGTCAGGAGTGTAATGATTTTCCTTGATAGGGAATACTTGCTGTATCCAAAGTAAAAAAACAAGTACCAGAGAAGAACTGAGCAGTTGTGAAGCCTCAGTTTTGAAGTAAGTCAGAGATAGGAGTGGCTGATTTCTCACAGAAAAGAAATATCTCCTGGGACCTGATACAATAGTCACTTAGTTCTCCAGTATGTTGATATGTACCCTGTTTTGTTTAAGTCTTGCAATGTCACCACGAATCCAAGACACTAATGGAATTTTGCTTAATGTTACATTGCAGATTAGGTTGTGCATAGCCCATCACGGCAGCTCATCGCGGCATAGTACTGGTGTTGTGATCTACTACTGCATGAAGAAGACAGTGGAGACATTTCTACAACAGTGACCTGTTAAATGTATAACTCCACTGACTAAGGTACTAGTCTGTTTCAGAGGTTTTTTAACTATTTTCTTTTCTTTTTTGCAAATTTTAAAGACAGCTCTGGTGTTATATTAGATGTACCAATGTTTGGACAGGAAAACACTTATTCTTTTTGCATATCAGTCAGATGACATAGTTCCACAAATAATATCTCAGATCTTCTGAACAGCATGCAAGAGTTTTGTATTGACCATTCATGAGTCTCCCAGTGAGACTCAGGAATTCTCAACCCTTCAACTGTCGCCCTGCATTAAGCAAAGTGGCCTGTTGAGTTAAAAAAATCCTTCAAATTACAATGAAAATAATCCAGTTTGAAGATTTGGCTATAATCTGGTGCCAAAGAAAGGTTTCAAGCATATTACAATAACAAAAAAAATTACATTTCTGATGGCTCTAAAAATAAAGAAAGGACTAAAAAAGAACTGGCTGTTTATAGATGGTTGAAGGAAGTAATTACTATTTGAGTCCTTTATAAAAGACATTACAATTATCACAAATGTATTAACTTTTTGAAAAAGAAAACGTCATGAACAACTGTACAGGTGGCAAGACCTGCTCATTTCTTGCATACCCTTTCAGAAGGAAATAAAAATATCAAACATAGGGGAAAATATATGGTATCTGTATCAATTACATGCCCAGCAAGAGAGAAATTGTTTCGCTTAGCTATTGTAAAATAGAGATTAACCTCACAGCCTTGACTAAAATACTTTGAAATAATGTCTTTCTCTGTACACCCAGATTTGAGATTATTTCTCCAGTAATCTTTGTCTGAAAAAATCCTCCTTTACATCTGAGTTTCTTATTGGGATTATGCAGTTATAGATTACACAACAGTGATTCTGTAGGTAATTTCATAGGGGAAACATGAGAAGGAATTTGGAATTTCACTGAAAAATAACTTGAAAAATTTTAATAGTGACTTTGAGCTGAGAATTTTCATTGGAATTTATCAGGTTTTGATAAAACTTTTGTGATAAGGTTTTTGGGGGTTTCTTGTGATAATTTTTTTTTCTCAGGCTCAGGAAAGAGTTTCAAAAGAAGACCCCCAAGAAGAATGACCCATTCTAGAGTCCTAGAAAAGTATATGAGAGTCCGTTTTCTTTCCATCCATGGACTTTGCTGGCCATCAGACTATTGGTTCATTTAGGATGAATAAAAGGATGTGGATATGGAGGGGATCATCTGTAAATCAGGTCTAGTCCTCCACCCTACAAGCCAAATTTAGAAAATCCAAGGTCTTTTCACAATACTATTACCACCTTGATCCACAACAGTATTTTTAATATGTTGCAATAAAATGAGAAGTTGTACTAGCTGGTGAAAGCCACAACTGAAATGATCTACAGAGAGAAAACAGCAAAGATTTCAACCTGCAATTATGATTATATCGTTATAATATTAAATCTGCTCCATTTAACATAATTGAGCAAATAGTTGTTGGGTCAAAGGAACTTTGGCCTCTGTATTACAAATGTTTGGCATTCATATGGAAGTGGTTAAACTAGTTTGATAATGGGGCTTCTAAGTTGCTGTGGTGCTCTAGCTCATTCTGATGCACCTTTTTAATCAAATACCTGTTTCAATATGACAACTTAAATCTGCGAAGCTGAGTCATAAGTGCACCCACTTTATTTCAAAGACATTGAGAATGTTAGCAAACTTTCAGACAAAACGGGGCTGAGTTTGGATTTTGTAATGAAACCCAAAACCAGTCAGGTTTCTCTTGGTTTTGCGTTTCATTGCAAGAAACTCTAAGATGAGTGCAGCCCAGAGTGCATACATTCATGATCAGCAGTAAATGTACAGAGAAAGAAACAGTAGAACAGACATCAGATTTTTCTCTGCAGTCAGCAACGCCTGGAAAGCTGCCCTGCTTCATTGCAATGCAGATTTGCAGACTTTGGCCCAAAAAAGACCTGTTGGCGAAGTTTGATACTGAAAAGTAATCTTCTTCAGGAAATGAGTACCAAAGAATTGTTATACCATGTAATAAGAAAGAAACAATAAAGATCTCTGGCAAGAAAGTAGTTCTGGGTTGATGGACAACAGTCATTATAAACTGGGCTTTCAAATAAAAATACCTTCATCCTTTTAAAAGGGTTTTTGTATTTTAAATATGGACGTTCGCATTTCAGACTGGAGAGCTTCCAAGTGACCTCCTGACTTTAAAGGTTAAGCACTATGAGAGAACAATTGCAGACACTCAGAATGAGAAGGAAAATATGATTTTATAGCTGGAACAGACTATAGAGTATCTCTTCTAACATTTCAAATTTGAATTAAAGAGGTAACTATTGGGAATGGTTCAAAACCAGCCAAGGCTGAAGAAATGAATGAAACTACTCTTTATATTGCTTCACAAACACTACTGCCCCAGTCACTCCACATAATGAGTAAGAGCTTGTCTGTACTAAGTGTCTGATGATGATGACAAAACTGCAAGTACGTAAAAGGCTGTGACAATAGTCCTAGTGGTGAAGTAATCAATTATCCGGTTAGCTATGACAAGATCTGTGTTCAAATTAATCAAAATAAAAAGGCAAGAATCCCAAGAACAATAATCAATGCAGACATTACTTCTCTCTTGTTGGGCCACTGAATGTTGGCCCTCATTTAAACTTTGTTAAGGCCTTGTCTTCACCATTTCTGTTTACGTTGTCATTGGCTTAATATAGGAAAGTGCATTCTGTCCCTAGGTTAGTGGTTGTCACATTTGCAACAGATGTGGAGAAGATAGTACAGGGCTGCAAGCAGTCTGAACAGAGCTGAAAATGTTCTTATGGTCCATCAAGATTCAGCAAAAGACAAGAGAAGTTACCACCTGGTCCTCTCTTATCTCAGAAATATATCAAAACATACCTCTTTTCAAATTCTGTTGCTTTTATGAGGTGATCATCTGCACTGTGAGTATAGAAAATTGATGAGCCTCTTTTTCTGATGGGCCCTTCTACCTGAAACTTTATCTTTTTGGTGGAGAGATATTTTTCAGAAAGGTCTGCTGGTGGGAACTGATATGGAAGGGAAACATTAGAAATCCATGTCTGTAGATAACTACAGTAACAAAAATATGAATTACTATAGTCTTTGCTAGTTTACACATTGTGTTAACATTTTCAGGGTTACATAATAATAAAAATATGGACTATGTTACTAAATAATTAAAAAAATGGACTAGGTTTAAAATTTATGATGGAAATTCTTCTCAGCATCACATATCCAGAAAAGAAATAAATTACTCTATTTTGATGTTTATAATGGAAGATTCTATTGATAACATAAGTGGACCAAAAGCAGATTATAAAGTCCCATCATCCTAGCTGAGGCAGTTTTGAGCATCTGCAAATTGTTGTCAATCTGATTTTAAAAGCAAAACTAAGTAACAAAGGGATTTGAATTCCCTAGGGAGTTCATGATATAGACGTACACTAAGTAGCTTTGTCCCCTCAGTCAGAGCTGACACTCTGTTTGCATATATGTATGTGTGTGTGTGTGCAATCAGTGCAATGGAAATACAGGAGAGAAAATTTCTTGTTCCTGTACAGGCTTCTAGGCTTCAGCTTAAGCAATTTTATTTGGGGCTGGGATTATATTTATAGTACATTTTATGTTTCAATATTTTTCATAAAACTTATCCATTAAAAGATACAATATTGTAGGTTACTTTGAATTTTATTTGCAATATATGTTAGTCAGCGAAGAGATGGTGAATATCTCCTACAAGATGATGCACTACACTGAACTCCCATTGAAGAACCACAGTTCCAGTTTGCTAAAATTGATTCTGAATTTATGAAACAAATCTTACTATCACTGCTACCTGTATGCAAAACAGACGCAGCATGACAAAGAAACTAGACCTCTTGGGGGAGTGAATACATCAGATTCTCCTGGTGTGAAGCAGCACTTTGAGCTGGTTGAGGTGCATAAGTCAGAAGTTGGGATTCTTATGCAAGACTCATAGAAGAAAGCACAATTTTCCTTTGCTTTTCCAGTGTATTTTTCTTGACAGTGAAAATCAGAGCCATCAGTTGATGTCTCTGTGGGCCAAAGCAGCATGAAATCTAAGCTTCCCATGGTCAGTGGAGGCTAGAAAAAGAAGTGACTGGACATGACTACATTAAAATTTTAGAAAAGACCATATCCTCTTATAGCACAAATACACACATTTTCTGTTGTGCTTGCCAGATATCTCTTTTGTCACAAGAGAAACATGGTCATAAATGATCATCCTTGCAATATCATGATCGGGGTGTTTATAAAATCATATGATTTTTGCTAGGTATTAATGATGAAGTATCTGGAGATGAAACCTATCCAGATATATTACTGATTGCTGAAGTTTTGCAAGCATATTTAAGATACAGGCTCCATATTTGTTCATTTTGCTATGGGAGGAGTGGAAATGATCCATATCATATAAAAAATTAGAAACATGATTTAGTGTTTATAGAAATGGACACAAATACTCTTAACTCAGAAAATGTGTAAGTAATGTTTTGTAAAACTGCTGTGTTAAAAACAGCTCAGTCACTAAAATAGCCAAACTACACCTAGTGTATGAAATTATCAAACATTTGCAGAGAAACATTCAGACCTGCCACTTGCTGTTTTAGGAGAGTTGCACATACTACAAGAAGGACACAACCTGAGTGTCTTTCCCAGAGAGCCCAGCCTCCCTCTTGAGCATGTGGGGTCTTGTGAACAGCAATTCTGTAGGGTCTGACAGAGAAATACACAGAAATAGAGACATATTAGTCATTTGTCTTGCAGTTCCTGTCTTTTTATTGTTTGATCCATCTGAAATGACCAAAAGAGATAAGCCAATTTATGACATGTATCCTGAGCTTGAAGCTCCAAAAAAAGGCTTTCATTTTTTTATGTTCAGACATTATCTACACCTCTTACATGCTTTTCACCTTTGCTAAAGTGTTTCTGTGGTTAGTGACATACAGTGAAAAAGAAGCTTTTTTTTTACTGCATCACTCACATGAAAGTATGAGAAATGTTGTAAAAAATTGAAAGGTTTTCTCAGTTCTGTTAGCTGAACCCTGCTTTCTGCCTGGTGCGGTGGGGGATGGCAGACTGCTAAAGGAAACATGCAGATGGCATAAGAAACGCATATTTAGAATTTTGTCCAGCTGCACCATATTGTCTGGTTATCAAGGGAATTCTGAAGAAATAAGAGATTATGGGGGAATTCTGAGCATAGATTTTTCTTGATTGCAGGGCAGGAACTGCTGCAAACATTCAAATCTAAATAAACCACGACTTTTAGGCATAAATAAGATATTAAATATTCCTGGAGGTGTAAAGAAGTGGCTTGGCCTGTTCCAAGGCCTGCTGGACAGCTGCAGTGCAATTAACCACAAGGCCATCCAAAGTTTGAGCTGGGTCTTACGGGTTTTGTTGTTTCACCTCCTTCTGCCAAGTAATTCTTCAGTAAGCTGACATCACACGTATCATCTTTCCTTGCAAGAACACATTGCATGCTCTGCATCTTACAGATTTTTTTCTCAATGTTTCTTTTCTAACAGGAAAAAAAAATGGTCCTTTACAGGTAGTTTTTGTGATTAAGTGAGTATGTTTGGGAAAGGAAGGTGACATCAGACTCTGTACCAAGGTTTCTGGATGTGACATCATGATCTGAAATACACACTAAATCTGTTATTTACACAATGGTGTCAAGTCTTCAATTACAAAATGCAACAACTTTACTATCCCTAGTATTTGCCAAATTTTTTCTGATGCTGTCACCAGTTCAGGGAGTTTTGACATTTATACGAACTAAGTTAGGATTTATAATCTCACACTTCTAACTTTTTTTCAATTATTACAATTGCATTCATATTATGATTGTATCTGATGGAATCCTGGAAGTGCATCCCAGTGCATAATGGCATTTAAAAAAAGGCACATTAGAAGTAGACAAGGAGGTAGTACAAAGACCCTCACTTTGTTTTCCATCTTGTGCATTTTTTCATAAATCATACCCCTTAAAACGAGTGAAGTACATAATGATGTTTAATGCAAAAAAAAAAAACAAACCAACCCAATCCTCATGTCCTACTTCCTTAGCAGCAGATTGTACTTGTCCTTCTACACTTGCTTCATGCAAACTCAGAGAAGATATACATAATGATACAGACATTAGAAATTTTTTTTACTTGCTAGAAGAGGCATTACGTGACAGACTGAAAGTAACATTTTAAATGCTGTGGAGGAATTATAATGAGAATTGGATAGTTTGTGGCACACCCCAAAATGTTTGTGATTATTTCAGCCTCATAAAAGCTGCCAAAGTCTATGAAAACAGCTTTTGTCGTCCTGGCATGGTGTGGTGGAGAGGTCCCAGATTTCCTATGAATCTGAGTGATTGGAGCAATGCAGCTGGCTGTGTTAGGTGATACATACCAGGACTTTGAACTACCTATAAAAAATAGCTCTCATTTAGCATGTAGTATTAGGCATTTGGCATGCAAAAATGCAAGGCTTCCCCTTGCCTTCAGCCAGTCACTGTGAGCAAGCAGAGCTCTCCCACACAGAAGGGAGGTCTGGACTGCAGGCATGCTGCCGGCTGAAGGGAAGGCTGGGAGGGAGGCACCAACATGCTGGAGGGAGAGCTACAGCCCATTTAAACCTCTGTCATAAATCTGTTCCAGGAGTAGGGATCAAACAGTACAGAATGAGCAAATGTGTCATATAATGATTATAGATTTGGGGGCTTGTGTCTCAGTCATGAGACAGTCACCTCTAAAGAGAGAAATCTTTTCCCTGCATGGGGATTCCTTGTGGAGATTGTCCCTAAAGCCATATTTTAATGACTCTCTAGAATTTAACCACCCTTGTGGACAGTGCCCCCCGGACCGTCCTAACACAAGATTTGTGGCATTAAGGGACGCTGTCCTGCAACTGATATGCAACATAGAGCTTTTTCCCTTTCTAATACATTGAACCATTGCAAGGCATTTGTTGTTTTGCCATCTCTTTTGCCATTTGTCAAAGTAGGTTTGAGGACCAACCACTGATTTTACTTCAGAACAGCTCTGTAATACATGTTCCTTATTGCAGCTGAAGAACATCAGAAAGGAAGAGGCAAAATCCACTTTTATTTAAATTAACTGTATTTCCTTTGCCAGAATTTCATTTATGCATGGATTTTGACTCAGATTTCTTCTTAGCCATTCACTGACAGGTTATATGGCATAATGAATCTTAAGAAAGGCTTTCAGTGATTGTCTCTTCTTAGATAACTTCACAGTAAAAAAAGAAAAAAAATCTATGCACTGCCAGCCCTTCAGAAATGTTTAAAATAACACAAATACATAATTTCCATTCTGTACAGGTTTTTTTGGGTGAAATTTTGTTGTAAGCTCACAGTTGAGCATTAGCTATGATGTCAGCCTGGAAGTATTTTCATCAGAACTCCCTATGGGAGGCTATGTCCTAATTCTACCTTGCTGATGGTCCTTCACTGATCATAAACTCAAGGCTGTGAAAAGGTTCTTACTGAAGTTCTTCTCCCCTTCCTTGACAACATAAGGTCTTCTCCCCTGCATGAGTGCAGTCATATGGACAAAAGGGGTCCCAAGCCCTTTTACTTGCTTCCAAAACAGTGACCCAGGAAACACTGATAACTTTTCTTGCAAAAGCACATTATAAACCTTTTCACTTTTCTTGGAGGCTTTTTGACAAAGAAAGAATGTAGCAGGTTTCCTGCTGCTGCCTCAGACATACCTCTCACGTTCCCTCACAGGTTGGATTTTTTATGCAGCTGTACAGGTAAGAGAAAGGAGATACATTCATACAGTACACCATCTTGAAAGCTGACTGCTATTTTTATAAAAACATAATTTCTGAAGGTCACTGAAATTTAACTTGAGGACCAGACATGTGGGAAGTGGAACATTTCTATCCTAGTAAGCAGCTGTCAAGATCATTAAGATCTTACCTATGTTCACCATTTTTAGAACTGGTTTTCTGTTTAGTGTTTGTGCAAGAGTTACAAGAGGCAACTTGCACATTTCAAAAGTGGTAAAACAGTGAGTCAGTATTTATAGGCATTTGAGCAGTAAGACTGTGAGAAGAAATTATGCCTTTCAGTTTAAGATGAGCCCTTTGTAGTTCTGTCCTGTTATAATTTAGTAATAACAGTGTACAGTAAACTGTTCGTACCTTCTGTACAGGCCGATATCTGATGTACTAGAATAAAACTGCCTCCAGTTTCAGGAAAGGTTGCTTTTGCAGAGAATGCCATACCCATCCCTTCTGCTGAGAGAGTGTTGCCTTCTGCCACAGTTAAAGAGGATGCTTTTCAGTGGCTCACCACTGTTTGTAAAATCACTGTAAATAGAACAACTTCTACTCTCTGTCAAGTGACATGTTTTGTGTGTGAGCAGTAATTGAAGAAAAGATAAATTTCTGAAACATTGATACTAGCTGGTACTGGAACAACTCTGAAACAATTATGCAAATAACAGGTGTGGTACATTGATTAATCTCCCTAGCTATTTTCTGCAAACTAGAAGAGCTATCCTGTCCCAATTGTTCTGCTAGAGCCTTTGTCTCATCTATAAATACGTGTCTATAAATACATACAAAAGATATTTACGTATCTCATGAAATTAGACGTCTTGGTGTCAGGGTCTCTTTTCCTTGACACCTGTTTGTTTTGAGTTTTCTCTTCTCAAAAGTCCCGCGCCAGAGCCAGAAAGAGAAACAGAGTTTGCAAGTTCAGGCTTCAGCGCTGTTTATTCTTTCTTATCTCACAGTTCGCTATCAGCTGCTGCAAGCTTCCCACTGCAGAGCTGAGCACAAGCTGAATTCCCGCAGAACTGCCCCCAGATGAGGAGGTCCTGCACCTTTTCTACCAGTTCTCTGACCCAACCACCTTTCACGACATATTTTTATTTACAATTCTCTACCAATTAATTCTTCCCTATTCTAGACATGTCCTTTCTACCTCGATTTCATTCCACCAATCTTTTTGTGCCACCGTCACTGCAGAAGATGGAGGAGAGAGAAGGAAGAAGAAGGAAGAAGAAGGAAGAAGAAGGAGAAGGGACAACACCCTAAATCTTCCATCTTACCTCTTTAATCCTCATTCTAAAAACCCAAATTCTACATTTTCACCCTGTGGTAAACTAAGCTACTATTTATTTCACACTCTTGTGGTTTGTAGTTCTTCTTGCAATGTTGGTAATTTCTCCCGTGGACTGAGATCAAAGACAGTGCCATCCTGGGCTCTCTGCCAGCGTCTCAGACCCCCTTGCTGGGGTCCCAGACCCCCCAGGGCAGCCAGAGGAATGCCCTGGACTCCAACATCTTGGCACTTCAGTCTGAGATGCACTCTTCCTGTTTGAAATTGCGAGTAGTCAGCATGGGGAAGCATGCTTAGTCAGGGAGATAAGACAGAATTACAATAGCAACACCAGCTTGGTACAAGTTTTCTTGGGCACAACTGCTCCTACCTGTCACTGTCCAACTTCATCCATATCCAACACAGTAGTATATTCTGAAAACTCGTCAGCAACCAATCAAACACACAGATAATGGCATGGGGATCTGGAAATAAGTGCCTTCCTCCCTGGCCTGCTGATTTTCTTCAACCCATGTAATCATTATTATCCTAACAGAACTGGTTTTTTTCACAAACAATCTTTTTTGGACTCTCTAGTGAAGCATAGAGAGTGGATGCACTGCAGGATCTTAAGCTGCCCAGACCCAGGCTGTGGAACCACCTGTACCTTGCCTTGGGAGTTGGCATGTGGAATACCTCAAAAGAGCTCTTGTTTCCAGCATGGATTATTCCCAGAACCCAAAATAGTGGAACTAATGTTTTAAAACCCAAACTACAGCAACATTCCTTTTAAAATTCATCAGCTTTTATCTGCTAGACAGAACATAAGTTTCTGTGAGTAATTTTATTTTCCCCCTGCTATATGCTTGGAGAGGCAGGTCCTTTTCAAGAAATTTTCCTTCAACCCATGTTTTTACTGGCTTCTTACAATTTAACATTCTCTGTACTGTGTCCTCCAGGTCCATCAGAAACAGTTCTCTCTTCCTACTGACTCTGAAGTTCATCTCTGTCTCTGCTCTTGGGAGTCTCCTAACCTCTGCTTGCCCCATGGAGAGTGTTTGTCCCATTGTGTCTTGTATCATGCTGGACCATCAGGTTTGCAGCAGCTATAACATTGCATTTGTACTCCAGGCAAAAGCCAATTGCCGAATTTCTCCTCTGGCCCATTCCATATCACCCAGAGAGCACACTTTAGAAGGCAACTATGACCAGTCAGCTTTCCTCCTTCTGCCCTACCCATCTGACCCTCACAAGCCAGATGTGGGGGTGCTTATGACATGAACTGTGAATAAAAAAATATAAATTGTACAGTCTGCCACATGGAACACCAGGTTTTGGCAGGTATTGAAGAGCTTGCAGCACAGTGCCATCCATGTGTGGGAAAGGATTTAGTGTGCACAGTGCTGTCAGCTAGTCAGTCTGCAAGCTGCCCCTCTCCAGTGTCAGCAGCAGCCTTTTCCAGTGAGCTTGGGTGAAAAATGCTTTTGCAAGAAGACAAACAAGGGAATTCAGTTTGAGCCTTCTACACGTGCATGGCTTGCTGAGGAAAACCACTTTTTTATTGGCTGGGACTGTGCCATGCTTGGCATTTTGCATTCAAGTATGCTGGCCACGCAAAACAGTGGTGAGGTTGATCTGTGTGGCTAAATGGAGCAAGCAGTGCTGTAGCAACTATGAAAATTTATTGTTGTTCTTTTTCCCAGATGTTGCTGTCTGGTTGCTGTGTGTTAACTGAAAATCTTACAAAATCTCTCTGTTGGTTTCTGTGCTTGTACACCTGAATGTGAAGATGTACATCTAAGTCAGGCAGTGGGTGAGCTTAGAGACATCTGTGGAAGTAGCTGAAATGAAATGCAGCTCACCCTGTGTTTTCTGAAATAAAAGAATATACCAGCTCCCAGCACCTGATAAATGAAATAAGCCCTATATATGCAGGGTATCTGTATTGTTACATCTGTTCAGTAACAGTGTGAAATTTCCTTGTTAGTGGCTGGGCAAGGTTTTGAATATAGTAATAAAAGAAACTGAAACAGAAGAGTCAGCTTATATCCACTTTGAATCCTCCTGCAATATTCTTCTTCTCAGCCAACAGGCTTCACTAAATCACCCCTCATTTATCTCCCTCCACTCTCTCCCTTTCCTATTGGATGTTTAACATAAAATATTTTATCTTCAGAGCCCTTCACAGCCTCTGCACAATAGTTTTTCATCTCCAGTTCTCTTACATATCAGCTCTCCCCTCCACATCTATCACCTGCTAGTTAGATTTCTCTGTGCTCTTTTTCATAATGTTTCATAATGACTCTCATAAATGAGTTGCATCCTGCTATTATTAAGAAATTAAGAACAAGTCTTACTCTTTCAAAAGTATCCTTAAAAATCACTTTTATTTACAAGACCATGCCTGACTTTTCATACTGTTGGAGGCTAACCCCAGGAGACAGTTAAGGACCCCAGAGACTCCTGGTCACTTCCCCCCATCACACAGTGGGATGGGGAAAGAAGAAAGGATGAGTAAAACTAAGAAAATTTATGTGACAAGACAAAATTTGTTAACTTAGGGAAGGAGAAGTGAAAGAAGAGAAAAAGTAAAGAAAGCAAAACAAGCGATGCACCTCCCATGGGTAGAGAGATGTTCTGAGAGTTTCTGAGTAAAAGATGGCTAACCCTCCTAACACCCCCTCTTTTCCCTCTGTATTGCTGAGCATGATGTTTTATGACATGGGCAATGCTTTCAGCTTGCTCAGATCATCTGCCCAAATTTCTTCAATCCCAATCTATTCTAGGGGCTCAGAGTGAGAATCAGAGAAGGCTTTGATGCTGTGTAAATGCTCTCCAGAACACCTCAACCAGTATGCCATCAATACCCTTTTGGTCACAACTCCAAACCACTACACCGTGCTAACTTCTATGAAAAAAAATGCACTTCATCCCATCCAGATGCAGTACACTGCTGTCCAGATCTCCTTTTATGTTACCCATTTGCTGTAGTTTACCTCATGCTCAGCAATAGACTCTTTCTATCTACAACCTGGCAGAGTGGTATCCTGGTCCTCAGGACTCAGTGATATTTCAAGGAGTACTGATAATCATCATAAAAATACAAACATGATTAGCAGAAACTGACCGAGGCAGCTGGTGGGAGTGCTTCCTGAGCCACTCTCCATTGTTTACCAGCAGTCCTGGCTAAAATGGGCAAGTCCCAGTTGACTGGAGGTTGGCAAATGCAACATCCTTCTATAGGAAGGGCTGGAAGAAGGATACAGGGAACTACAGGCCTATAAACCTTGGTGCTAGGAAAGATCATGGAGCAAATCATCCTGAGTGTCCTCACACAGCATGTACAGATCTGCCAGGGGACCAGGCACAACCAGCAAGGGTTTGTGAAAGGCAGGTTGAACTTGATCAACCTGATCTCCTTCTACGACAGGGTGACCCATCCAGTGGATGAGGGAAACGCTGTGGATATTTCTACCTGGACCTTAGTAAAGTCTTTGACAGTCCTTCTCACAGGGTTCTTCTGGAAAACCTGTCACCAGTGATGTTCCCCAGATCTCAGTATTGGGGCTGAGTTCTGTTTAATATCTTTATCAAGGATACGGATGAGTGGATCGAGGGCACCCTCAGTCAACTTGCAGGTGACACCAAGCTGGGTGGGAGTGTTGATCTGCTGGAGGGCAGGAAGGCTCTGCAGAGGGATCTGGACAGGCTGGATCATGGGCCAAGGCCAGTGGTGTGAGGTTCAACAAGGCCCGGGGCCGGGTCCTGCCCTTGGGTCACAACAACCCCAGGCAGCACCACAGGCTGGGGCAGAGCGGCTGCAAAGCTGCCCACAGGAAAAGGACCTGGGGGTGCTGGTGACAGTGACTGAATATGAGCCAGGGTGTGCCCAGGTGGCCAAGAAGGCCAATGGCATCCTGGCCTGTACCAGCAACAGTGTGGCCAGCAGGACCAGGGCAGGGATTGTCCCCCTGTTCTCGGCTCACGTGAGGCCACACCTCAAATCCTGTGTCCAGTTTTGGGGCTCTTATGACAAGAATGCTACTGAGGTGCTGGAGTGTGTACAGAGAACAGCAACAGAGCTGGTGANGATAGGACAAGGGAGCATGGTTAATGGTCTTAAACTAAAAGAGGGGAGCTCTAGATTAGATACTAAGAAAAATTTAATCACTGAAAGGGTGGTCAGGCATTGGAATAGGCTGCCTAGGGAAGTGGTAGAGTCACCATCCCTGAAAGTGTTCAAAAGGCCTGTGGATGTGGTACTTGGGGCATGGTTTAGCAGTGAACACAGTGGCGCTGGTTTAATGGTTGGACTCAATGATCTTGGAGGACTTTTCCAAACTTGGTGATGACTACACAAAGAAACCAGTTTCTGTAAGTTTACAAACCCATCTCTGAAGAGAATAACCTTCAAAACTGTCAAATGGTAAAAGGCTCTAGACATTCATTTAGAAATAAAAGGCCTTTCCTTCCACTTATGCTGGCAGATTATGATTATCATTTTTTGGACACCTGCCTCTTCCTTAAATCTTCTGACCAAGATCTACCAACTACTCTTCCACCTGATTTCCCTTTTTTCTAAGGGATATATATAGCTTCTTCCTGCTCCTGTGTACCTCAGTTCCAACAGTAGTCAGTGTGAAAACTTCTATGTCTCTGTCTAGCTCAAAGGTAGCAAAGACAGCACCATGTAAATGTTTTGGTACCCAGTGGATAAAGGATCTGTAGGTTATTCAGTTATATCAAGCATCAGAAACCTCAGAAGACCGCAGTAATTTTGCCTGTGGTCCAGATTTTCTGCTCCCACAGTGCCCTCATGGCACGGAGGGATTTAACAGCCCTGCTGATGGGTTAAGCAGCTCTAATTTTCTGCTTCTGTACTATGGTAATACTCTCCTTACTTTTCCATTCTTAGTCACAGCTTTCTTAGTTTGCCTTCCCACAGGGGGCAGTCTTCTCATTTTACTGTGTTTTCTTTGCTGGTAAGGAAACATTCACAAACACCTGAATTGATCTCCTGAGGCTGGATGAAATATGAAAAAACTTTATGAAGAGGTGTAAAGAGAAGTCCTCTGCACGTGCAGCAAACATTTGATAGCCAGGCTGTCTGGTTCTCTTGCAGAGAGTCCCCACATGACTGTTTCCAGGGAAGGACTAGCCACCCCACGTATCCTTAAGCTCTGCCTTCAGCTGTACTGTTCTCCCATGCCAAGAGCTTGACTGCTCCTTCAGTGTTCAGATGCTCCGTGGACCACAGAGGCTTGTCCTGTCTGGGCTTCTTTGCTTCTAAATCCAGAAGAAACTCAACTTTTCTCTTTTTTCGGGAGTGAATAGTAATATACATCACATAAAACTTCAGTGCTGGCTCTGAGGAGATGTGAGATATGTGAGGAGTTAATTCCTCACTAAATTTAAGAAAAATTACAGGCAGTGAATCTAAAATTTATAAAGAAAGCACTATCTCAATAAAGTTTCAGAAAGGATTTAGAAAACTTTTTTTCCCCCCCTTACTGTTTTCTGACATATCAGCTTTGAGACAGGTTCTATATCACACAGCAGGATCTGAAAAAAATCAATGCAGAAATGAATGAGGTTATATATATATTTGCCTCCTGAGAAACAACCTCCTCTGAAAGATGGAATTCGTGTATCAAGTCATTAGGAGAAATTTACCTTTCAGTAATACTGGGCTGGAAAATAACTTGTCAAGGCACTTGAAGGAAGATAACAATCTGGTCACTTTGTTGCTTGAAAGCCTACGTGGAGAGGTCTGAGAAACCAGATTTAAGGTAAAAGAAGCAGTTTTATAGCCTCTATTTCCTTCTACTTATTGTTGGCTTATTGTTTACTTATGCATGTGAGACTAACTCTTCATTGAAGTTTATAAGTGTAGAAGTCAGTGTTCAGACTGTTCAGTCCTGCCTGTAGCCTGATCTTTGTTTAAAAAAATCTCTCTTGTGGTTTTCTTGTAACTCAAATGTTAAAAGAGATTTAGTTACATTTTGTTGTAACTGTTTTGTGCCAGAAAAGCTGGCAAAGCAGGAATTTTTAATGTGTCATTTAATTTGAAACTTTTAAAACCATTCAGTGAACTAACCTGTAAAGGCCTCATTCATTTCTTTTCATTAAATCCCATTTCAGCTGAGTTTATCAAACCTCACTTTCCTGGCNAAATATAGGTTATGAAAACACACATATGCTACAGATACATTAAAAAAAACCCCCTTATTTCAGGGTCCCTGGTCTAAAAAGAGAAGAGCATAAAAAAGTTTAACAACCTCAAGCACAACAGAAAATAAAAGTGACTATAAATATCCCTATTACCTTACCTCATATGAATTCTGTCTAAATTGCATAGATGTCATACAAAACCACTATTCTGGCTTTAGTCAGTCTTCAAACAATGTTCCTATCATTTTGTTAATAAAAATATAGCTTAAAAAAATCAAGACCGGCTGTTGTTTTGTGGCACTGTAAGGTGTATACAAACATTTCCTTGAACATCCATTCCCATGGCTCCCAATTGCACTGGGTGGGGGGGGAAGTGGGGTAGTTTTCATTTTTCCACCTGAACATTCTCCACCACAAAGAATTCTAATTAATAATGGAAAAAACTGGGCATTTAAGTCAAAAGCAGACTCAGACTTCATCCTGAAATTCAGATGGAAAAAAACCTTCCTTTTAAGTTTATAAAAATTTGGTGACAGGTTTTTGTATAGCCTTTTGTATAGCCTGGTTGTTTTGAGCATTTTAAAATTTTATACTGAGTGGTAATACCACAAGAAGTGTTCTGGTTCACTTCTGTTCAGCCTGACATAAAAGAATGTTACTGATTAAACTTTTACTGTTATCTCTTGGTAGAAGGCAACTAATTAAGTCTATTTCCAAAATGTGAGGTGACAGAACTTAGGGGACATTCACCTTTGTCAACTGTCAACAGACTGACCTCTCAACAGACCTTGTAGCCTCTGCTGGTTTCAAGCACACCAAGCAGATAGCAGATCTGAATAGACTCTTCTTTCATGTATTGGATAGAAGCAATCTAGAAAGGGAAGACCTATAGTAAGATTTAAAGCTGTAGATTTGTTTATCTTTTCACTTCTCTAGAAACAAACTAGATTTCATCAGGTTTCCAGTTAACAGTGCTGAAAAAGAAGCAAAATCAGTGTCACCTAGTGCCTGTAGTGCTGTTTAAATTCTTTACCAGGCATAACCTGTGGTGTATAGACATGTATCTGTATACCCACACAAACACACAAACTTCTCGGAATAATTGATTATTAAATAAGTGAAAGACTATCTGGTTTCAAACATTCTTCCACAAAAGACAGATGAAATTTTAAATGCACACAGTACAAATACTTTCTTACCAGGAAATGGAGTCCAAGGATAATCAATGAAAGAAATGTTTTTCCTGTAAATAGAATATTTTTCATATTAAGAAAAACTCACATGCTTACCCTTTTTTCTCCTTCCTTTATTTATCTTTACTCTGGTTGTTCTTCCTGCTTCTTAAAGAAATGTATGTTCAAATGACATTTAAATCCTCAGTGCTCCCTTCAGAGCTGAATTTGTGGCATCTTTCATTTAAGTGGTAAGATAATATGGAATCAAGACACAACTGCCAATTCATTGCAACAATAAGCCTTTCAAAAATCTCAGTTTAAACTAAACTCTAAGGCTGAATAACCTTGGTCAGAGGAAGAAAGAGAACAGAGGGAAGGCGTCTACATAAAAACCCAGGATCTGTGGCTCAAACATCTTTTGGAAAAGAAGCTGGGTGGCAAGAAAGAAATAACAGATTTGAATAGCAGTGAAAATTTCCATGTATCCTGAGAGCTATTAGTCAGTGAAAACACAGCTCTCAATAATGTTTAATTTTAATAATTTTCTATTGCTGTAAATGTTCTGTATTTAGATAGGAAGAGAGCTCATGGATTTTTTTCCCCTCTTTCACTTAAATAGGTCGTTGTCTACAAACCTGGCCGGGACTATTCTTACTTGAGGATGCAGGTGGCACCATCTGTCCTTACGAGCTCTGTGCCAGACAATTCTGGCTTCACTTTGTATGTGAATTTTCTTCCTGCATAAAATTTCAATATGCAGATCCTGTGAAAATTACTCTGCCCAAAAGAGTCACAAATGCCCATAGTATACAAAATAACAAAGATTTCAAAGATTAATTTCATTAAATAAAAAAATGCAAATTTCTTTTTGATGTTTTCCCTCGCAGTATCTCAGTCAGAGTTTAAAATCATGCCCCAAGGTGATATGGGGACTCTTTAAGTGGGTTTTTTTCTCCTGAAGAATACAAACATTATCTAGCTAGTATCTCTTTCTAGGTTCCCTGAGAACAAAACCTTTCTCCTGTGGCAGGGACTGATGAGACACAGTGCAGAACTCACTTTCTGTACCTGCACTGCCAGCTCTCTGGGATAAGCCTCCTACTTGCTCCAGACATCCAGATCAGGGCCATTCCAGACCAGGAGTCTCCAAAAATAAATCAGCTTTGTTTGGGTGCTGAACGTGATGAACTTACTGTTCTTCACAAAGCCACTCTGGCCACTGCCTTGTAGAGGCAGGACCCAGATGGCCTCTGAGGCCCTGTTTCCAGGCTTCTTTCCCACTAGATGTAGATCCTGAGCTGGTCCTCCTCACAGGACCTGTGCCTCCACACTGGCTCAGGGGCATGGAATGGAGGATTCACAGAACTGCTTTTTTCACAAGAAATCAGCAGAAGACTCTGTTGTGTTAAAATTTTTGTCTTAAAATCAGTCCACCAAGCTGAAAATGTCCAGTACCAAGCTCCATATTTGTCAGAATATCAATTTTTTAGGGGAAACATTGCAGCAGGGCACCAGAGTGGTAAAAGGATTTGCTGCTAAAAGTATTTATCAATAGAGTGTGTTTGGTCTCAGTTACATCCTGTGACTCCACTGAAGTCCACTGAACTTAGTCACGGGGAAACACAACAGAGCTCCGCTGGGATTAAACTCTCAGTTACATGCATGCAACCCCAGTGGATTCAGTGGAGATGCAAAAACATACATGATGGCAAAACTTGGCTTGTTTCTATGTATCAAAATGCAGGTGGCACCATATGCAATGGGTTTCCAGTCTCTTGGCAGATGTTCACAGCTGTCCGAGAGCAGAGAAAAACTTACATAGTTAATTCACTTTTGGGCAGCAGTCAGTTTGAGAAAAAATTACACTTGTTTTGTTTTTTCAGTTTGCTGATGTTATTTGTCACTTTGAAGTTTGCTGTTATTTTTGGAAAGAAAAAATGAGAACCTCCCCCAAAAATCAAACCTACATGATACATGTAGTTATTGATTCCAGGACAAAAATGAAGGGACAGGCACCCAGATTTTATATAGTATATACAAACATCTTCAGCTTACGGGTTGGCCAAATGTTACTTCTGGTCTGTTTTTCCACTCAACACCCTTGTTTTTGTTCTTTAATCTAATCTATTTATCTGTGAAGGCTTGAAAGTTTGTACTCAGCAGGTATTTTGGAACATCAGACATATATACTATTGTTTCATAGGGAACCTAAATAACTCTGTTGTGATAAAAGACATGGGAGAGAGGAGAGCTTAAATGTAAACAATGGTGGTTTTATCCTTTGAAAAAACCAAGGGAAGCTGTGTTTGTTGACAGCAAAGTTTATTACTCTGAATAGCATGAGCAATTTTCTGATCTCCTCTGATCTGCACAGTTCCTTTTCTTTTCCCCTCTCTTGCTCTGTCTTTTCACACCAGGCTTGTGTTCAGGCAGATACAGATAATAAAATCATCACCATCTCCAAAACATATTCACCTTTGAAGTGCTGCTTTTCCAACTACATCGACACCGTTTGACATCACAGATTTGAGCGAATTTTTTGGCAGGTCTTGCTCATTCTGACCGACCTACAAACCCTTCCCAGTCACACAGATTGTGCTACAGTATTTGAAGAGAGGAGCGAAAAGCATAGCCAACCCGCTGCTGAGGAGCTCCCCGAAAGCCAGACCCGAGCACCCCGAGCAGGGGCTCTCAGGCCGATGCCCACAGACACCACCGAGGCTCAGAGGCAAACCTGGTTTCTCTCTGGCGAACAGCGAAGGCTCACTGCCACCTGTGGGCAGCGAGCAGCATCCGCAGCAGCGCGCTCCTGCGAACAGCCGGGGCCGGGAGGAGGTGCCGGACTGCGAGGGCTCTGCTGGTTGGAGAACCTTTGTGGCTAAGGGACCTGCAGAGACACACATCTGCGAATGCCAGCGGGCAGCGCTGCCTGGTTCCAGCTCGTCCTCTTCAGACCGAGCCACTGGGAGCTGCTCTCTGGCTCCAGCGGGCTTGTCTCCTGGGTGCTGGGTTATGCCAAGGCGGGGCATCAGCTCTGGTCCGTGGTCTCCGTTGGTGTATGAAGCCTCTGTGACGGCACTGCCCAGTTTCAGTCTTCTAGCACCCCATAAAGGATCGCCACAGCTGTCCTTCTTACAGCCTGGATGCTGTTGTCTCCAGGCTTAGAAAAACTTGGTGATACGGGAGACTTCATATTCTCTGTTAGAGCGAAATTGCTGATGTTTGAAACATTATTAGTGGTGAACAGGACAAACAAACAAAAACAGACAATAGTTCTAGTCTCAAAAGCCTGGCTTTCTTAAGAAATGTGGCCTAAAACTTGGTGTTTACAGTTTAAAGATATCCTTAAAATCAGTTCTCTGGGTTCAATCCAGAACTTGATTGATAGACAACAAATGCCTTTTCAAATTATCTTTCTGGAATGGCAACTCTGATGATCTAATTTCAAATGAAGTTTTGTAGAGAAAAAATTATTTTATATCATTTTATTTGAATTTCTGAATATCTCAAGTTAGAAGGGATACATAAGGGTCATTGAGTTCAACTTCACGCTCCTTGCAGGACTGCTTAAAATTAAATCACATGACTGAATGTTCTAAGGAAGCAAGTCTCTTGGATTAAAAATAATTGTCATGACCCTAACTAACTTTTTATGTAGAGTGCCACCAGGAAAATCCAAACAAAATTAAAAGGAAAGCATTAAAGTAAGGAATAGCCTACATTTAAAAATTCATAAATTTTTGCAGTCTAAGAACTAGGTAAGAAACAGCTGGCATATATACCTGACTTTAGATTGTTTCTGTGTGTGTTATTCTATAATTATATCCTGTGAGAATTTAAATATCTACACATGCACATATGCATACAGTTGTCTTTAAGCCGTGAGGGCTAGCATCATACTTCATGCATCCATTTGCATTCATGAACTCACCTGTAAATTTCTCTACCTCTGAGCAGGTGAAGACAGAGCAGAGTATCTGAGCAGAATCCAGCCACAGACACACAGAAACACTGAAGTCTGTATGTACGCAACAGAGTGTAATTCTCTCCACCGTGCCTCCACCAAATGAGAATTTGCCTAGAATGAGACTATTTACCCTTAAAATACTCATTAGTAGCTCACTGCATTTGGGGTCTAAACACTTTCCCTTTACAGAATCCCATCTCATACTGCAGCTCAGCTGCAGCCGCACCGGGGTGTTGGGGTAGGGAAGAGTGCCTGTAGGAAGCCCTGGGGTGAGCCATGCTGTGCAGAGGGGCACGTTGTGCAACACTGATCGGTTAAGGGCTTAGGCACTGACTGCAACGGAGTTCTGCCAGACTTCTTGGCTCTGAATGAGTTCCAAACACTGCAATAGGTATGTGATCTTATCTTCTTAATAGCGTGTAAAAACTTAGCACAATTTGGACACAGTATAAATATTGTTGACAGTGTTCTTTAACAAAATTATTCATAGCAACTTAGTTCCAGCTGTACAACTCCTGCTGTGCCTCTTTCTTAATAATACATCTATAATAAATATTTACACTGCAGTACCTGTTTCCTCAAAAGGTACAAAGATTTGTTTATGAATTCTTCTACCAAAAAGTTAGCATTTTTTTTGGTATTTCCAAACTTACAATAGTTTATTATGGTTTGGGCAATATCTGGGATGGCTGTACATGAAAGAATTCAGGACATCTGTTAATCCTAGAATATTTAATTGAGTATTACTATATAAACATAACAACTTACCAAATATTTACATATTGAGTAATACGGAAATATGACATTTCATTTTATATGTAGCCTTGTGAATACTAATATTTTCATCAGTGTTCATGAAACTGAGCCAGAGTAAATTGCATTTCAGCTTTTCCAAGAGCAAATACATGATCAGCCATAAAAATAGCAGATTCTTCTAACCCAGGGTACATGTGTATGCTTGTGTGTCATATGTATGCTTTCCTAAATGAAACTAGATAAGTTTGAGAAATAAGATTTATCAAGGGTTATCTAACATGAACATGCTGGCTCTGAAGCCTGTGAATTGCAGATACTTGGAAGCTGGAAGATCACGCTGGATGTTATCACTGTGTGTTGATGTTTTTTCCTTTTGGTCTTCCCTAGGCCTCCAATGCTGATCTCTGTGACATGGGAAACATGGCTAAATTGACTTTTTTCCTACTGTAATACAAATATTCTTATATTAAGCTTGTAGGATAGAACGTGATGTGACTTGAGAGAAATTTATTCTTTTTATGTGGCAACAGTTTCCTCTGGCTTTGTGTCCCTTCCACTTTCTAGGGTGAGAAGGGGCCTAGGCAGCTGTTGCGCTGTGGTCAGGCACGCAGTCTGGAAGCAGGAAAGAGCTTGTAGAGTGAGTCCTTACAAGGGGAGCAGATGGACCACAGTATTGTATTGTTCTGTTGTGCAGTCATGGACTGAGCCCACCTAATATTACAGCTGTTTCTTTGTTGGTGTAATTGTTATATGCATCTTTCAGCAACCAGTGTACAGAGAACCACCAGTAGGAAAGCAAACCTTTTTCTGGTTCAAATGCAGCCTGCATTTGTTATCTGCTGCCTAGACACCCAGCTGCCTGCTTTTCCTTGCAGCTGGGGAGTCTTTTTTCTTTTTATAGAATGGTAATTAATAAGACCTCTTAAGTACTGGGCTCTGCATTTGAAGCTTGCTGCATAGTCCTCCCCAGTACATGGGCAACTATTTCTGTTTCACCTTCTTGGGCTCTTGCACACCTCTAAATACTGAATTATGTGAAGCAAAGGTGTGTCACACCACTTATGCTAAAGAGAGATCACAGTGAGGGAAGCAAAGGAAAGAAGAGGGGTCCTACAAAGGACTTTTGAAGATAAATTTCCTCTATCCTGTTGTCAGTGCCCAAAAAAATACAGAAGTTGTACAGTTGCATTTCATGTCAATTCCATCGGATACCAATTTCCATTTCTCCTCCTCACTGAATATTTTGCAAACACATATCTACATGTATGTATTTGCCTTTCCTCTGCCATGGATGTGTATGTGGCCTGGGAAGAGCAACAAACACAAATGTATGGTTCCTAAGAGCCACTTTCTCCTCATGCACCTGTAACAAGGGACAACACTACTCCATCTTGAGGATGCAAGGTCCTTACACCACTTCTGCTGGAAGCCAAGGAGTATTCCACCATATTATCACCATAATTTCATTTAACTTTAGACTTCAAGGCTTTTAGAAATACACC
>WEIT01031809.1:17114-27830 GCA_013389985.1 Dryoscopus gambensis | reverse complement strand
CTCGTTTCTTCCCTCTCCTCCCTCCCAAACAAATTCTCCAGAGCTAGGTCCTTGTACTTGAAAGTGTTCATTCGGTGTGGATAAGCAAATATTGCCAGGTAACTTGATGGCCAAATTGAAGTGCGCACAGTGGGGAAAAGAATGTAACTTCATTGCTGTGCCATCTTACAGCAACAAGATTTTATTTCACACTGATAACATCTGCTGTAAGTAGATACTATTTTTACCAGTACAGAATTTAATGTTTAGTGGATCATTTTTCCTTGCCACGTGTGTTCAGTGGAGGAGAGAAGTGCAGATATTCTTGAGGAAGAAGAGAAAGCAAGAAGTAGGTAAGAGAAATGTCCGAGGACTGTGCTGGGCTAGTGTGGAGACCTGGACAGCATACAGCAGGGGCATAAAGCACAGGCTCCTCTATTAATAAAACTTGTGAGAACATAAAGTATAAAAAGACTCTGTAGCAAGAAGAACCTAGTTCTCTTTGACTGGTTGTTTTTCACCATTGCTCTGTAAAGAGGTGAACACATGAAAGGGCTGCTTGGCTTGTTCTTTCTATTTTGTTTTCCAACTTTTGGCTCCTATCCCTATTGTCCCCAGGATTTTACATTCCTGCTTCACAGTGCAGAATTACAGGAAGAACAGAAACAGCACAAAAGGAAGAGCACTAGAGACTGAGAATTGGGCAGCTTGACACACTGTGAGGGTGATTGTTTTGTTTATTTGAAATATCAGCAGAAAGGTAAAGGTTGCACACAGTTCTAACACCATTTTCAGCCTTAACAGCAGCGTACTAGTGCAAGTATCTTGAGGAATATGCCTAGTTGTTTGGGGGTCCCAAGTTCTACATCCTCTGTCACTCTAGTATCTTTATTTCTTCGAGATTTGAGCTATACCAGTTAGGTCATCCTACAGAAGCTAGATACATAGACAAGAACAACAGAATATTTATTAATTTTTAAAAATCCCAAAACATATGGAATGCAGAAATGCCAAGGTGATTGTGAAATAGTGAAAATTACTACAAAACCTTGCTTAATTTGTTTTAAAACAATGAGTTGTATGTCTTTACTTGCTGTTATTCATAATGAAAGTAATAGTTAAAGGCTAATGATGTGTGATCTCCCCAAACATGCACACCTTCCAGATGCTTATTTGTACTTCCTGTGTCTTGCCTTTTCAAAAGTGAGGAGGTAGAGAAAATGTTCTTTGAGAAGCAAGGGGGAAAAGTTAAGGGGAGGGAGAGGGATAAGAAAGTGCTTGTGAACTGTAAGGAAATGGAGGGGCATATTTTTCAGACTTAGCAGGCTTAATCAGCAGAATAACTTTCTAAGGGCACTAATGAATACTGCATCATTTGTTTTCTTCAAATGGCATTTCAATGCCTATTTAAAAAAATAAATTATACAAACAGATTAAAGGTTCAAGATCTTCAGTTATTACTTTAATGTCTCTTTGTGTAGAGTATTGGTTAATGGTGTTGTGGAGGCCTTTTCAGACTGGAAGCACACCTGTCCATCTATCACTGTACCTGTTAGTAACTAGAAATTCTAAAGCAGGCTATCTTTAATCAGTCTGGCATTTATCTACACAATGAGCTTTCAAACTTCAGGGGATGTTTTTTATGTTTCTTATACAAAATAAAACAACCCCAAACAAACCAACCAAAAAAACCCCACCTGAACAAAAGAAGGCTGAACATTTGGGTAAATACAAAGTGGTACAAGCATATTAGTGGCCACAAATCAACCAGTGCCTTAACTATATACTTATTTGTTGGTTTAAAAATCTACTTTCAACTTAATAATGCTTGACAAAGAGCAATTATGCAAAGAAATGCAATTCTAGCAAATACATCCATCAGAAAACTGGATGTTATTACTTTTCCTGGTAACTTCTATAGGTCAGCATTAGTAACTAAGGTTTCTATCCACACCGTATTTTGTTTCTTTAACCTGTTTTTCTTGTGCAGCTTGTCTCACTTACAAGGCTTTTGACTCTTCTTCATAATCTCAAGCTGTAAGTGTAAAGTCTGTATCTTGTGAAAAAGATTAGGCATTTTAAAATCCTGTTATGTCATATGAGAATCCTTTTAAAATAGAATACAGAATTCTAGTGATTTGCACAAACCGTTGTATTAGTAAACAGTGAGAAATTAAGTGTTATCTGATACAGTTATAGTCCTGTATTGTTTCCTATTTGTAGCAAAGACAACAAATCTTATTTTATGTTTTGCTTGGTGTGTACCTGGCAAGTAAGCATTGATAACTGTAACGACTGCGTACACGTTTCATTAATGTCACCTAAAGAACAGACTCGCTGTTTCCATTAGGGGTTTTTTAGACTGTTGTGCAATGAGTTTTGTCGAAGAACTGCTGAGGATACTGCAGAGCTTTTATAAATACAGAAGATTGACGTAAGGGGAATGAATCTACTGATAGTAGAGTACATAAAACTTGTTAAGTATATACTCAGGCAAAAAACTGTAGTTTGCTTACCTCCTTGGTACTGTTTCTCAAAGTTTGGGCCAAGTCTGAATTGTTACTGAATCAATTTTATTTTTTTGGGAATGTAGCTTTGTAACATACATAAAGGACCTTTTCATTTCTTCCCACATCGAATAATGTGCTGAAACTTCCACTACTTGCCTACTGAGACTACTGTTGAACAATTTAGAAAAAAAAGAACCCAGGAACTGTTTTTTTGATAATAGCTATCTGGTTTTTCCCCATGCCATGTAACTTAGGTAAATTGATTAAGTCTGTATTACATTATTAAGGGCGGCCTGGAGTCTGGGTGTCAGAGTACAAACTGCCTTAGAAAGTAATAACCCAGGTACATCAAAAATGTCATTTGTGTTTTGAACATAATAATTATTTTTCCAATTAAAGTTGTGTTTTATGTTTCCATCTTTCATCTGAAAGCATGACCATGCAAATAAAAACCTTCTATGTTTGATAAATAAGCTAGATAACTTGATCTTATGTTTATCCTTTGTAATTTAACTTTGATTTTTTATTTATTGGTGAGAACACTACTAGTCTCTGAATTGCTCTCAGTGACTAAAAGTATTCAGTTAAGAGAGGACTTTCTAGCTAACATCACTAAGTGAGAAATCCTCATCTATGCTCAGCTTAGGCACTTCTGTTTCTCTTCAGAGCAACAGTGTCTTTCTGTGAAACTGAAAGACAGATGGGCAGCAGGTTCTGAGCTTGTCTGTGCTATGTAGTAACTGTTGACTAGTAAGTAGGTGTTTTACAATAGAAGACATTTGTGAGCACAGCGCTGTTATAAAGCATTTACTTAGGCCAAACACAAAATCTCTTTAAGTCTCTATTTTTTATTGTTGTTGTTACAATTATATGGAAGTAGTTATTTTAGTTTTGACATGATGCAGCTCTGATTTCTTTGTGCTAGATAGCAATACGCTGCATTTTTCAGGAGGAAAAGCACTTGTCTGACTAATTAGTAGCTAGGTCCTGTGGCATGACTCTGCTTTGTAATTGTCACGTCTTAAGAACAAAGTTAGATCTAGCTCTGGATGCCCAACTGTCAACCCTGCAGAGATGGCCATGAAGGGCTTGAGGTACAAGAATGTGTGAGGGGTTGGGAGACATTTGGGGAGGGGCCGTGCTCTGAGGCTGGGCAAGTCTGGGTCGTGTCCGTACGTGGGAGTTGCAGCGGCTGATCCAGACTCACTTCCTGTCGCCTTCTCCAGAATTCTCTCTGGTGTAGGTAACACTGCTCTGCTTGTGAAAGTCAGCTCCCTCACATACACCTAGCATGTCCAGAGGTGCCATTGTGGGTTGTGGATGAAGTGTAGCACAATGATTATGCATGAAATCACAGCTAAACACCTACCTCTTCTGTAGGCATGGTGTATGTAACAAAGGGCTAATCTAGTCTCATATCCAGTGTGTTCGTCATTGCCTTCTTTTCCCCCTTTCCAGATTATGTTTTCTGATTCCTTAGTTAATAAATTGGTCTCTAATTTGTGAATTATGTTAAGAACAGACTTTGAACGGTAGAAGCTGTTGTGTAGAAACATGGCTAACTGAAAGCTAATAGGAATTAATAGTGTCTGGCCTCGAGCTAAATAATTGAATACCCTTGTTTGGTAGCAGGGAGGATTGTGATGTGGTTCTTTGGGGGCTTTTTTGAGTGGTTAAGATTTTTTGGGAATGTCTTACATTGTTGTGGTAGCTACTGACTAATTCAGAATAGAACTCTCTGCTCGGTTCAAGAAAATGAAAGTGATAAGAAGAGCTGGGCACCTTTTTAGTTTTTGTTTGATGAAACTGGGGTGTAATTAAGACTCCAGATAGCAGAAGCACTGTGTTTGACTCCGCATTCACAATATCTGTTTCTGAGCAGCAGGTAGCAGGATATAAAGTAGAGGTTTTTTGAACTGCACTTAACTGAGAGGCATATAACTTTTTTGTGAGTTGAGTTTTAACATACAGAAAACATCTTCTATCAACAATAAGGTTAACAGCATACCTTCACAGTCCCTGGATTAATTGATTAAAAAAAAATTGTGTTATTTAAATCCTCTTGGAAAGAGGTTGTATTTAGTGCCTCCAGTGAATATAATTTTTATTGTGTGATGTGAGCTTAAGCTAGATTGTATTGGGAAAAAAATGAAAGGGTGTTTCTAGTGCAAAACATGCTTAAGAGCAAACAACAACATTTTAAAGAAAGAGAACTAACAGCAGATTGCATGAATGCATCAAAGCCAGCTGGCTGAAGTACTTCTGTAGTCGGAGTGAATCAGTAAATGTAATGCAGGTGAATCAGGTTTTGTTTGTGGGGAGAAAAATAAAACCTTAGTAATCTACATATCCATCTGTTTTCTCCTCCAGCTTTTAAAAACATCAGCTACCTGCACTGAGGGTGCTTGCAGAGGTACATAACATCCACAAGGCTGTACATGGGGGTTGGAAAGCTGCCTGAGGTCCCTGACCCAGGGCTTGCCTCCTGCGGTGAAGTCTGGAGCAAACTGGATGCCCAGTGGCTGCACACACCCACCCCCTTGGCCAAGAACCTGCTCCAGATCTTGCCAATCTACTTGTTGATCTGGTTATTGTCCCTTGGTGTCACACAGCCCGAATCCTAAACAAACCAAATGCTTCTATTTCACAGAAAACTACTGAGCTAATGGTGAAATAGACACAACCAAGAAAGTTGTTACCTTGAAGACAGGCAAGAAGACCACCTGCTGAATCTAGATGTATCCTGGAAAGTTTCTCTGGCTGTGTTCTGAGGAACAAAACGGAAGGCGTCCAGGTGTAATGTCTCAATCCTCTCATGCTTATTGGTGTAATTTATAGAAAATACTTTGCATCACAGAGAACAGAGGGTTCTTCAGTTTTATAAATGATACTTTTCACAGTTTGTTTCATAGGAATATGTTTTCGACAGATTAAGAAATTGAGGTTTGGTTGATTTTTTTGTTTTTTAAAAAAAACCCCAAAACTCAAAATGTAGAAGGGCAGTTTTTTTATTTTATGATGCATGTTTTAAGTATGTTTAAACACATTCTATTATTAGGCTCATGGATAAGATTGGACAGTTTGTGACATAGGATGATCTGCAGTTTATTAGTGAATTGTTGGCAGACTGAGTTAACATCTATCAAATTATATCCTATCTGTGAATATGCCTGTTTTTTACGAGGATGTTTTTAACTAAATTCTATACTTGTGTTTTCTGTCTACTGTATGATAATACAATTTTGAAGTTGTTAATATAACTAGGAGTTCATTGCAGAATTCAAAGAGTATCATCCCATGGTTATTTGGTGTCAAGAGTACACTTCTCACATTACCTATTTACTTCCTTATAGCAAGAAGCTAAGAATTGAGATAAGTAAGATTTCTTTTATATTTGGTGGACAAATAGTGCAAGTTGTTTATGGTTTTGTCAGCAGCTTTCCATTTCGGGAGCTGAAGTCAACCTGATTAAGGTTTACTGGTATGAACAAGTTAGTTTAAAGCTCAAAGGAAAAAAGACTTGTAGCCTTGACACTTTTGGTCTCGGTTTTCCTCTCACTGGATACCTGTCAAAATAGGTAAGCCGTACACCCCTGTATATGTGGGGGTTTCCTGTAAAAGCCAAACCATTTGAGATTTACGGTGTTTTTACACTAGCTGTAGAACTCCAGGTGAGTTTTATTCTGCCACTGAGATATTATCCACAGGACATTTCTCAAGTGGATATTTTTAACAGTAATGGCCTTTTTGTGGGTACACAGGGAACACAAGTCAGTGTTCCTTGGCAAGATAGGCAGCTCATTTCTGAGCAGACAATCTAGTTTCCTTTGGGTTCAGATTGCAGAACAGCAGCAACTGTTCTGCTGACAATATGTACTTTGTTAAAATGTTTCTGGAACATTTTGGAACTCCCTTTTTTGGATAGCACTTTGTTTCTTAACTAGGTCAATAATTCTTGTATCTTCAATGAAATTGCATTTCAGTGTTGAAAATTTGTGCGCCATGTATTTTTATTTTAAGCTGACTATATATGTATGTAGTTATTTTTATGCATATGTAGGAAAGATGGCATAGTGTCTTTTGGGTTTAAAAATGGACATATTTACCTGGTTTCCTATTTTTTTTTCTAAATTTTAATAACTTATAATTGAACTTCGTTTGGTAAACTTGTTCATATTATCCAGTGTATAAAATGCCATGTGGTGGGTGAACTAAGAGAAGTCATGGTTATAATGTTAAATAAAAGGCTTTTATTAGTGATTAAATGGCGATCAAATTACTATTAAACAGTGATTAAATGGAAATGAAATGGTAATCAATTAAGCAGTAACTGAATGCAAACTAAGCGGTGATTTAACCCAGTTTTCAAGAAAGGTGAAAAGGACTGGTAACTACAGGCCTGTTAGTCTCACTTCAGTACCTGGTGTGGGAGTTACGAAAAACATCTTAAGGACGACGCAGTCATTGGTCACAGCCAGCATGAGTTCATGAGGGGAAAGATCTGTTTGACAAACCTAATTTTCTTTCACAAGGTAACCTACTAGTAGACCAAGGGAAGCCAGTTGATGGAATCTTTTTGGATTTCTGTAAAGCTTTTGACCCTGCCTCACAGTATCCTTCTGGACAAAATGTCCAGCCCACAGCTGGATAAACACATCATGTGATGGGTGAGCAGCTGGCTCATGGGTCAGGCACAAAGGGTTACAGGGAATGGGGTGATACCAGACTGGGGACCTGTCACTGGTGCGGTTCCATGGGGCTCCCTCTTAGGGCCAGTGCTCTTTAATGTTTTTTAAAACCGTCTGAATGCAGATATTGAGTAAATTGCATTATATGAAGTAACCTTATCAATTATACTAAACTAGGAGAATCTGTGGGCTCCCTTGAGGGTGGAGAGGCCTTGCAGAGAGGTCTGAATTGACTAGAAATGGGCAATCACCAGCCATATGAAACTTAATATGAAACAACAGCAAATGCCAGATTCTGCATGCGGTCCAAAGTAATGCTGCTTGAATATACAAACTGGGGAGCAAGAGTCTGAAAAGCAGCTGTCCAGAAAGAGAGTTGGAAAGAGATCTGGGGCTTGGTTTTATGGCAAGTTGAACATTATCTAACAGCATGCCCTGGCAGCCAGGAGGGCCAGCTGTGTCCTGGGGGGCATCAGGCACAGCATCACCAGCTGGGCAAGGGAGGGGATTGTCCCACTCTGCTCTGCACTGGGGCAGCCTCACCTTGAGTGGTGGGGGCAGTTTTGGGTTACACAGTTTAAGAAGGACATAAGGCTATTGAGAGGGAAGGGTGACCAAGATGGTGGAAGGTCTCAAGGGCACGACTTCTGAAGAGTGTTTAAGGTCACTTGGTTCAGCTTGGAGAAGGCTGAGGGGGTGACCCCATCGCAGTCAGCTCAGTAAGACATGGCCTCGATTCCTTAGTTCCTTAGATATGGCCTAGCAGAGTTTTGCACAGCAGGACTGACTTCAGTCAAATTGTCTTGTTGGTGATGTCTGAATCAAAGCACTCTTCATTCAGAATGGGTGCACCCATCACAGACTTGACAAACAAATTTGGTTTCCAACCAAAAATTAGTAAGCATCCATCCATCTGTCTGTCTATCTATCTGTCTATCTATCTATCTATCTATCTATCTATCACAAAATGAAAGCCAGTGAGGATTTTCAAGATTTTGTTTGTAGTTACATATTTTCATACTCTGCGGAGTTAAATATTTTATCAGTATAAGCAGCAAGAGCTTTCTGTGGTCAAGGACTTATTTTAAAGAGTAAATTAAATACTCAAATTCAACTCAATATTAAGGATCATTTGCAGTGAATTTCACCTTGGGAAGGGAAGAAGCAAAGAGCAGTAATTCCTTTTAATTAAGACACGTTATTAATGTGCATTATCTGAATCAAGCTGGAGTTTGAAGATAGTCACAAATGAACATATTTTGGGAATTACCGTATTTCCTCTATGATAAACAGCCCTGTAGAAGTACTGGTGTTACTGCTGCTAATGAGGTATGACTCTGTTCATGTGTAAATGGCTTAGTGGGAGCAACTGTAGGTATAAAAAAATCTGAGGAGTTTCTGATTTTTCTCCCTTATCTAAATTTCATTCTGTTTTGAAAAATAAGTGGTCTTTTCCAGCAAAAAAAACCAAAAAGGGCTGTTGACCTGACTGCAACTCTAGTATATGAATTTTTTTTTTTTTCAGGTGGCCCTAGAAACTTTTTTCAGTTTGTAGTTATTCTCCTTAATACAGGCTGGCTGTCTGAAGTTTGTAGAGGTAAAAGCTTGTTAGCTTTCTGGTTGGTGCTTTGCATACTTGCTGGATATAGCATGATAGCCTTAGCCATAGGAATGAAATACTTTGATTGCTACAGTTACTAATTATGGGTTGTGTGTGTGGCTTCATATGGACATGAGCATGCACATGCAGTCATACTATTTAGTGGATTTCTTGAGTGCAGAAATGGCTAAAAGGGGTTATCTGTGCTATAGAAGTGTAGAAGCTGTGTGTACTTCTTAGTAGCGGTATTTCAGTTCATTGTTTTCCTTGTACTTGTTTAAGTGTTACAGAATTAGGACACATGCATTCTGGCATACTTAAATTATGGTCTTGGTCCAGATTTTTTTGTTGCTATAGTTATGTCTAGATTTTCCTTTTCCTTAAGTGACTTAAGAAATGTCTGGAGGCAGGGGAAAAAACCATTTCTTGCTAGGAAAAGATGAAACCTGACCTCCTGTTTGGGCTTCACTTTTTGCTATATGTTACACAGTTATATGCTAGCTGATCTCTGGCTATTGATGGAGAGTAAGAAAAAGCCAGTCGTTTTACCAATTTTCTTTTTCTCTACATGGTCTGGTCTGAAACCACACATAATGCTATGGTAAGGATTTTTACATGTATGCAGATTTCTGATGAGAGCATTCTTTATGAGACTTGCTTTGTGAGTCTACTGGTGCCACTCCCCATGCTTATCTTTAGAGTGAAATCTAAACAGGCCCAGTTAGCACCTGCCACCTCTCACTAGTTGTAAAATTTCTTTGCTTTCCGGCTCTGCCATATGCCCCAGTAACATCCTGCTTTTTCTGCCTAATTTGGGTGGTATTTCTGCACCATTTTCAGTCAGAAGATGGACTTAATGTAAAATGAACCAAATGTTTAGTGTACTGTTCTCAAGTGTCTAGTCAGGAAAAATTGATACAATTTCAGACCAGTCCAAGCCTAATTTAGACTTGCGTATGTGTGGTTCTTGTGTGAGTGCTCTTCAAATGAGCAAACCAAAGAAGTAAAGGTAGGAGAAGTTGAAGCCAAGAGATGTCACCTGTAGTAAGCTGCAGAATGGTCATTTAAGTGAGTTCTGAAAGTACAGTACACTGGACAGTAGCAATAGACTGTACTGCTTCCTGGGATTTGGTACACTTGAGAAAATGGACTGCATGAACTCACAGGCCTCTGCCTACAACTTCTGTGAGTACACACTCCAAAAGTCCTAAATTGCACTTCTACTCTAGCATGACCCAAAGTACCTTTGAAAATGTGATTTGTCTGAAGTTTTAAGTTTCTTTAAGCAATCTCCCATGTGCTTGCATGTGGGTGCATACACAGAGTTCAAGTCATCTAAATGAGATAGTAATAGAGGAATTATAAAAAGGCTAGAGAGCAAATAGCAATAACTGGTAAGGCCTTAAATGCTAGCAGATTAAAAATATGCAGTTCTGTCACACTTTGAACGGAAACCTACTTCTGTTTTGTTGCTTGCGAGCTGTGGAACTGAAAGTTAAAGCAGAGACATCCTGCTGGTGCACTCTTCCTATTTGAAGAATGCATTGTCACATGCCAAGGAGGACTTGAACAGAGATGATTAATCTGGCTTTTCAAATGGGCACATGTGAATCCTGGTAGTGTCATGGGTTAACTGAATGAAATTGACTTACACAGTCCCACAAAACATGACAATGCTTATGCTTACTGCACTTGGTCTTGTAATTGTTTTGTACATGAGTGGGAGCTGAAGAAGTGATGTCCAGGTATTAGATCAATTACTTGTAGGTGGAATTGCCTTGTAAAGATTAAGGGTTTGACATTCTTCTGTGATCTCAGACCCATGGGGAGGTTGACAAAGCTTGGGGAGAGGAATGTACTGCTGATAGTGGACAAAAACAAGGCAGAATTTATGTGCCACAAGGACTTTTGGCAGAACTCCTAAGATAAGGAAGAAACT
>WEIT01031807.1:0-11837 GCA_013389985.1 Dryoscopus gambensis | reverse complement strand
TCAAATATATATATATTTTTTTTTTTTTTAAATAAGGGAATTTAGTTAAAGATGTATTTTAATAAAGCTCTTTAAAAGTGAAGAACCACTCATAAAGTGTTCTGCATTAAAAGCCAGTCTGTGACACCATCTAACTATTTGGTCAATCAGCTTTTAGAAAATTATCTAAACATATCTATGGCAATCTAATTATAGCTAAAGGCCATTCTAATTCTGAACATTATGAAGGCAAACTGAAATCACAAACCTCCTGTACTGGAAATTTTGAAATCCTCAGTGTATGTTCCTCTGAACCAGGATGAGTTATATGTCTTAAGAGATGCTAACAAGTTTTATTCTTTACCTGAGGTGGAGAACAGAATAAAAGGGAAAAATTAGTTGGATATGGATGTGGGCTTGTTCCAACTAGGTTTGGACACACTATAACCGAGTGTAAGTCCTTTGGAAGCAACAGGAAGAGATAGTCAACTCAAGAGCAACTTAAGTCACACAAAATAGAGGAGCATCAGGCCTGTCAGAATCTCAGTGGCTGAAAAGGCTAGAGAACAGATTATCTTGAATGCAATTGCATGGCGCACACAGACAGCCAGGGGACCAGACCCAGACACCACGGGTACAGGAAAGGCAGATCCTGCCTTTGTAACCTGATCTTCTTCTATGACAGTGAACCACCTAGCGGATGAGTCAAAGGCTGTGAATGTTGTCTACAAGCACTTTAGGGAAGCCTTTGATACTGTTTCCCACAGCATTCTCCTGGGTTAAAAACTGGCTGGATGGCCAGGCCCAGAGAGTGGTGGTGGTGAGTGGGCTTACATCCAGAAAGTGGCCGGTCAAAAGTTTGGTTCCCCAAGGCTCAGTATTAGGCCCAATCCTGATTGAAGGAGCGTTGATCTGCTGGAGGGCAGGAAGGCTCTGCAGAGGGGTCTGGACAGGCTGGATCCATGGGCTGAGGCCAGAGGTGTGAGGTTCAACAAGGCCAAGTGCTGGATCCTGTTCTTGGATCACAANTGCTCTGCTTATGCTTTCAAAGTGCTCTAAAAAGAAAAACCTTCACAGTCAAATAAATTAATGTTAGGATTACCTCAACAAAGAAAATACCGTTCCTGTTGGAGATTTTTTCTGCCCTGTGGCCCCTGAGAAGAATAACTGTCAGTAGAAAAAAAGAAACTATTTCAAATATATATATATTTTTTTTTTTTTTAAATAAGGGNTCACAAACCTCCTGTACTGGAAATTTTGAAATCCTCAGTGTATGTTCCTCTGAACCAGGATGAGTTATATGTCTTAAGAGATGCTAACAAGTTTTATTCTTTACCTGAGGTGGAGAACAGAATAAAAGGGAAAAATTAGTTGGATATGGATGTGGGCTTGTTCCAACTAGGTTTGGACACACTATAACCGAGTGTAAGTCCTTTGGAAGCAACAGGAAGAGATAGTCAACTCAAGAGCAACTTAAGTCACACAAAATAGAGGAGCATCAGGCCTGTCAGAATCTCAGTGGCTGAAAAGGCTAGAGAACAGATTATCTTGAATGCAATTGCATGGCGCACACAGACAGCCAGGGGACCAGACCCAGACACCACGGGTACAGGAAAGGCAGATCCTGCCTTTGTAACCTGATCTTCTTCTATGACAGTGAACCACCTAGCGGATGAGTCAAAGGCTGTGAATGTTGTCTACAAGCACTTTAGGGAAGCCTTTGATACTGTTTCCCACAGCATTCTCCTGGGTTAAAAACTGGCTGGATGGCCAGGCCCAGAGAGTGGTGGTGGTGAGTGGGCTTACATCCAGAAAGTGGCCGGTCAAAAGTTTGGTTCCCCAAGGCTCAGTATTAGGCCCAATCCTGATTGAAGGAGCGTTGATCTGCTGGAGGGCAGGAAGGCTCTGCAGAGGGGTCTGGACAGGCTGGATCCATGGGCTGAGGCCAGAGGTGTGAGGTTCAACAAGGCCAAGTGCTGGATCCTGTTCTTGGATCACAACAACCCCAGGCAGTGCCACAGGCTGGGACAGAGGGGCTGGAAAGGACCTGTGGGTGCTGGTGACAGCAGCTGAACATGAGCCAGCAGTGCCCAGGCGGCCAAGAAGAGCAATGGTATCCTGGCCTGGATCAGCAATAGTGTGGCTAGCCGGATCAGGGCACAGATTTTCCCTCTGTACTGGGGTAAGGCCACACCTCGAGTACTGTGGCCAGTTTTGGGTCCCTCACTCCAAGAAAGATATTGAGATGCTGAAGTTCAGAGAAGAGCAAGGAGGTGATGAAGGGTCTAGACAGCAAGACCTGTGAGGAGCAGCTGAGAGAGCTGGGGGTGTTTAATCTGGAAAAAAAGGAGGCTCAGAGGAGATCTTATCATTCTCTACAAGTGCCTGAAAGGAGGTCATGTCCAGGCTTGGTCTCTTCTCCCAGGCAGCCAGTGAGGATAAAGCTGGGCTCAAGCTGTGTCAAGGGAGGTTCAGGCTGGACAGTATGAAGAATTTTTTCACAAAAACGTTGGCAGGCATTGGAACAGACTGCCCAGGGAGGTGATGGATTCAGCATCCGTACAAGTATTCAAGAAATGAGTCAATATGCCACGTAGTGCTATGGTTTAGTTGATATCGTGATTATTTAGTCACAGGTTGGACTCAGGGCCTTTTGAGATTCTTTCTGACCCTAATGACTCCATGAATCTATGATTCTATAAAATCAAAATCAGCTCACAAAGGTATCTGACTCTCTCTATCAATTCTACTGGGACATAGCATATGTCATCAGCAGAAATATAGTGTTCAAAGGTTAATGTGTTCATAAACAATTTCAAGATCTCTATGTGTAGACATAGAATATAACAGATATATAGTTAAAAAATGTATATGCAGATACCTGTTTTCTAGTTGAAAAATAAAACCTGTAATATATAATCTTTTGTGTCAACAGAAAATACATTTTCTCCACAATGGAATATTTCCACAAAGAATTAGTATTTTTGGTAAAGCTGCAAGAAAATGGTTTTTATATGGGAGGTGGAACAAGTGACTTTGAAGCCTTTCAGTCTGTCAAAGTAGAAATACACATTTTTCATAATTCACCTATAATCTGATCTCTTTTGATATCAGGGAAGCTAGAGCTAGACTATTTCCTCAGGTCTGACTTTTGGATAGACTGTCTCTGCCAAGAGTAATTTTTGCTATTTCTTCCAGTCATTGTGATTCAGTGTAGGAGTACCTTATCCCTCATACCACAGAGAGCACAGACTGACACAAGAATCTGTCTCTCAGAAGGAAGTGGTTACATAACGGATTAAAATAATGTTTCTGAATTTACTTACACATTTTTGTGTAAAAACCTCATGTGCTGGATCACTCCAGCACATTCTTCCAGCACATTCTTCCAGCACGCTTCTTCATTCAAGCTGAAGACTGGAGAATTAATAAATAAGTGACAACATTAGGTTTCAAAAGTCTTGGTTGAGCAGCAAAATAAGTTGCCTGATTTTCTGAAGTGCTAAACATCCAAGAGCTGTGATCAAACCAGTGGTTTTGTACTTGAAGTAACATCTGTCCACATGTGAAATATGGACACATGCTATATCTCCCTCAAAAGTGTATGTCTGGCAGGTATTCCTTGCTGCTCCAGGCAAAGTGAAGCTGACTCTTGTTCTCTTTGTTGCTGCAGCTCAGAAAGAATACAATTACACTTTCTACCAGAATAAGATCTTTTGTATTCTCCTTCCAGACTAGGACCCATATCCACACGCAACAGCAAGTGGCTATGAATTTGTTACTGAGTATGAAAACACAACAGGAGTGATCATATTTGCTAGAATAAGAACCAGCTGGTAAAATCATTACAAGCCAGGTGCTTTCAGTCTCTCCTCAGTGATGACTATTTAGGCGCAACTTAATTTCTGCTCTTTTCAGTAGCCATCAGTCCAGTATCTCTTGGACAGCCCCATAATGATTTCAGAGCCAGAACAATTCTCAACCAGATACACATGAAATCAGCCTCAGTGCTCTAACAATAAAAAGTTACCGTTTTTGAAGTAGGTCCAGCCATTCATTAGTAGTTCTGAAATTGCAAGACTATAAAGTCAAAGCTGCCATTTTTACCTTTGGGGTCCTCAAATAGTCTTGTGTAGAATTACACCACTCACATTGTCAGTACCATGGATAAGATGCTTTCACGTAGAGCACAGAGGTGACACTTAGTGAACAAATGTTTATTGCTTCTTTTCACTCTCTATGTAATTACAGTATAAACCCCACTTCATATAAATTTTCAATTTCAAACTAGAATTTAATAGGCCTGCAGTCAGTAATCAAGAATCATTTAAATAGCTGGTTAAGGCTAACCATTTTTGCTTCTTCTCCAACTGTCTCAGCTGCATTCTCAGCTTTTCACCCAAAAAAAAACCCCAACCCTCAGGACAATTCAAACTTCCTGCTTTAATTACAGATCCTAGTTTGTGTCAATTAGTGTTTTGAATTGCAAGGCATCACTGAACATTAAGTGATCTCTCTCTGGGAGGGAGAGAAAAACAGGAAAGACTTTTTTTATTGTCAGATGCATCAGGTCTGCAGGGAACAGTCCCCAGCCATTTTACCCAAGAAAGAAAGGCATGGGATAAACAACAAAATGTCTGGCCCTTGTCCAGGTTTTTTACTGTAGAAAATCACCATGTAGTTCACACTCTGTATTAGTTCCAGCCCATTCTGGAGAAAGGCAGGTTAAGGATTTAGCTAGTGGATTTGAAAGAACACATTTGAAAACTGTTTCACTGCTTTGTGGCACTCATCTTGCAAACAGACAACTGGGATAAAGGCAGCAGAGCTCCTGTAGCAGCAGAGCACGAGGGAGAGGGCAGGGGAGGGCAGCAGCCAGGGCTATGGCCCACAGGAAGCTTGGTATAAGGGAACACTCTGCCTGAGACCACCAAGAAGCTGCAGCCCTTCTTACACATCCCCTGCTATGCTTGATGCAGCATGGCACTCTTTTAATCAACTTTTTCAGGAAAACGGGCACCTTGCAGTGCTGCAGGAGCAATATTCATCACACTATTTAAGTGACATATAAATGGAAAGTAGAAGCCTAAATTTGGGGAAATTATGAATTTATCTTTACAGATACACATATTTTTTGTGGGGCTTAAGGTATGCTATACAGTGTTTGTGTACTGAGTTGATTAAATCCAACCAAAACCATGATGTTCAGACCTTTTGCTAAATTCACTCATTATAAAGGCTTTAGTTAATAGTTTAATATGCTTTAGTTAATGTCCCATGCTGCAGCTCTCTTTTCAACTAAGAGCAGTGATAACGAGATCCTGAAATGCTTCCGTAGTGTACACTTGTACCTCTATGCTGGGTGAACCTTGGCAAATGGCCAAACACCCCACCAAGTACTCTCTTACTGCCCCTCCTTCTCAGTAGGTCAGGGGAGAAAATAAGATTAAAAGGTCATGGTTGAGATAAAATCAGGGAGATCACATAGCAACTGCCACCTTTGGCAAAACAGACTCAACTGGGATGGAGGTAATTTAATTTTTTTAATTAAAACACATCTAGATGGTGGGAAATTAAGGCATGAATTAAAAAACACCTTCCTTCTACTCCCACTCCTCTTCACAGGCTCAACTTCATTCTTTCATTCCCAACTCCTCTGTCTCCCCTCAATGAAGAGTGCAGATGGAGAAGGAATGGGGCCTGTGGCCAGTTCATAATAGCTCCTCTCTGCTGCTCCTTTCTCCTCACACTTTTCCTCTGCTCCAGTGTGGTGGCTCCATGGGCTGCAGGGCACTATTGGCCCTGGTGTCTGCAGCAGTGACTCTCCCTCCATCAACGACTTTGCTGTTCTCAGGATTGTTTCTCACCTATTTTTTTCTCCTCATTTCTCTTTCTCTCTGCCATTTTTACCCTTTCTTAACTGTATTTTCCCAGAAGCACCACATATATGATTGTGGAGCTCAGCTGTGTCCAGTGGTGGGGTGCTTTGGATCTAGCTGAATCCCCCTGTGTTAGCATGGGATAGCCCCAGCCTCTTCCCTCAGAGGCAATTCCTGTAGCTCCTTGCTGTCCACACCTGGCCACAGCCATACCATACAGCCTCCTGCTTCCCAAGACACTGCTACCACCAACAGGCAGCACTATATGGAGGGTATGGACCTCTCTTCTTTGCTCTGTATGTTACACTGCCTCTCTGTTTAAACTGATCATTATGTCAGGAAAGACAAGTGGTAGGAATAAAACAATAGAAACTGCGCAAGGAAGCAACAAGACTGGATGGTCCAATGTTGTGGTGGCTGAGGCCACCACTGGGCTGTGGCAGCCTAGTGCCAATCACGCCCTGGCCATCCAGTGGGTGGATTTCCCTGCCCTGGAGAGTGGGTCTGAGGGCAGCTCCATGGGGGATACCAAAGTTTGAACCACTTCTGACCAGATGGCACCCTGGCCTCTGTTAACTCCCCTTGTTCTGGAAAAGTCTGTTCTACTCGGTTGTTCATTGGCCCTTTGTTGTAAATCCCACCTCCCTAATCCTCCCATTGGTCACTGCTATGTTGTATCCTCCCCTTTGCCTGTATCCCATTGGTTCCTCCCTGTACCCCGCCTCCCTTTAAATGTTGCTGCAAACCCTTTCTCGGGGCCTTTGGTTCCTGGACCCTCCAGAGATTAAAACATTTTGGAACCCACACCAGAGGCCCCTCTCAATTCCTTTACCCTCAGGTGATGCTTTGCCTTCCATCAGGCTACCTGGCACAAGGCTCCTTTGAGGAGCCAGCGCACACGACCAGCTTGCGTCCCGTTCTCCTGAAGATGCGTCTTTCTTTCGCGTCCCACCTTGGGACGAGGACGCTCAATACCGAGGACTGACGCTGCGTCCCCTCTGACTGAGGGCACGGCCAGGGACACGGACTCACAGTGCCAAGTTGGCGCCCAAACAGGGACCCGTGAAAACAGGTCCTTGGTGAATGTCCTTGCCTCACAGGTGGTTGTGACAAGTGTTACTGTCTTTGGAATGCCGAACCTCTTGTAGCAGCGTGCCCTGTTTTAAGGAGTAGTGCTCTGAGAGGGAACCAGACAACTCCCTGACAGACAGATGGAATCTAGTTCTTCCTGAGGGACTCCGCCCATGGATTTTGCTTCCAGCGGCTGGATTTTGGGGCTCCATGAGGGGAGTGAAATACTGTTGTTTTCCTTATTCTACTGCAATTCCCTTCTCAGTTTTACAAGAGGATGGAGCTTCTGATCCTGGCTATTGTCTTGACCATCTCTTTGGTTTAACTGTCAGTGATTGAACTGTGCACCACTAAAACAAATTTTTTTTTTAGTTTGTTTCACTAAATTACAGTTTACCAGTCTTGCACCCATCATCTGCTAATAGATGAAAGAAAATGTAACAGTTCCTTAGCCTTCTGAGCATCTTCAAGGAAATAAACAACAAACATCACATTAACGTATCAAATAGCTGTATTTGAAATGCACTGCCGTCTTACTTTAGCAGAAAACACGACACATATGAACATACCTTCTTTGAGATATTTTCAACAGCTTTTCAAATACTTCCATCACTTACTGTCTTTCATGCGCTTCAGCATCTTACACACATCCTATGTACAGTGTCTTTGCTCAGAAAACAAACACCCTGGTGTCTCACAGTAATTCAGCACGCTGAATATATTTCTATTAAATGATTCAGGATTTCATGTAGATAAATATAACCTTAGCAGTTTCTCTTGGCCACTCAGCGCTGTTGTAACTCAAATGGTTAGACGTGCAGAAGCAGAACTGTGTGTGTTTTGGAAGCCTCAGGTACCTGCAGAGCTTGTCAATCTCAGTGGGTTTTAGCAGGGATTGTTCATGATCCAGTACTGAAACCGAATGTCTGCATCACTTTTAAAGCTGAAGTATCAACAGTCCTTTCTTTAAAATCTGATCTTGAATTCAGTCATACACTTAAAAGAAGTTTATTCTGTGTGTTCTCTAACATAGAATATTGTGATTAAGAACAGAAAGGGGAAAACACCTGTTTCTTTTTGAGGGCAGCATTGTACAAGATTAAAATCCAATCAGACGGAGAAGTTCAAGTTGAAAGAAAATAATGAGAATTACTTTTTACTGAGGTTAAAATAAGCTAAGGAATTTGATTTGGTGCTAGCAGCCTCTATATAACACAGGCAGAATCATCAGTACTTTGAAATTAAGTCTATAAAGAACTAAATTTCATGACCTAACTGACTCATGTGGTCATGGTACGGTTTGTTCATTCTAATAACTTTGTCTAGTTTTGGAGAGAAGTCAGGTTTTAATGAAAATATTCCAATTCTTTCTAATTATTGCTGCTAATTAGTAAGATACTATACATGAAACTAGACTTATCACAAACAAGTATTTGCAGTTTCCAAGGACTCAATTCGTACAAGGAAAAGCAAGTCACCTGTGTTTGCTGGATCATCTGTAACACATACCTTGAAATTATGTGCCCAAATTATACAATATCAATCCTATAGTTAAAGAAATAGCTTTATTAAGTCAAAGGTTTGTTTTCAGATGCATTAACCAAGACCAAGAATAAACACCCTGCACCCATTAAAGTTATTCAGATTTGCATTAATGTAAAAGGGGAAGAAACTCTGACTTATAATTTAATGTCCAGAGCTTGTTTACAGGGTTCTGCCTCCTATTACAGTGTACAAAATGTAAATCCAGAGCATTTCATGGAATACAATCCACTTTTGCTCACAGGTAAAGTATAATTTTTTGTAGTTAGAAAGGTGAGGAAAAGGTCAGCTCAAACCTCACAGATTTTAATTCAAACAGCTGAAATGTATTTAGAAGTTTAAATGAAATCCTCCTATTATCATGAGAACACCTGATATTTTTTTAAATTGTAGTATTAGCTACAAGCTAATACTTCAGGGAATATTGAGGAAAAAAAAGCAAGCAGGCATTTTCTCAAGCATAAGTATAGACTGAAGACTATCTCTGAAATATTAACTTATGATTGTGTTTTATTAGGTGCATTGCCCAGGAAGCTTTTTGTTTATTCTCATCAGTCTGCTGTTCTCTGTTATTGTAATTTATAAGTGCATAGGCAATCTAATAAATCCTTGTTTGAAACACTTCAGAATCTATTGGCAGTTTTCAGCAGTAGCATTGTGTGGTTTTGCTCTTGCATAATTGCCTTTAGCAAGTACTCGGGAAGAAGGATTATTAAATTCACATGAAAAGAGAGACTGATTAGAGTATCCTATTTATGCTGATAGCATTAAATTTCACTGTTTTCCTTCAAATTCTCAGTAGAGATTGTCCTTTTTATCAAGACCCTTTCCTCATGTCTTAACTCTCTCAGGTAATACAAGTGTCAGAAAGGTAACACAAGTGTGTTTAGAACCATATTTTGCTGCCATTATTTCAGAGTGCACTGAAATAACTTTCCAGGAGTAAATTTAGTACCATCAGTAAGGAAAAAATAATATGCAAGTGACAGAAAAGAGCAGAAACAGAAGGGACTGGAAAAAAGTGATTCAAGATAGAGGATCTATACTGATTTAATAATAACTGTCATGCTCAGACACTTTATTTTCCCAGATATTACCTTTTATCTAGATTGATACACAGTGAGATGATTAAAATAGTAATTTGTGTGAGTCTTAATGCAAATAAACAAAACCAAGAATCTTTTCTTTGAAAAGTTAAGGAGTTTGTTCAATGTCATGTAGACACCCAAAATTTGATTCCAGAAACATATAGCAAAAACCTAATTTTAGTACATAAATTTTAACTATGTATAGCATAATCATGATATTCCACCAAAGTAACGTGACCTTCACAGACCAGGACCCACAGGGAACTAAGTGAGGTTTTTTCAGCCTTTTTACGTTGTCGTATCATCATGCTTTATACACAAGGACAGAATGGCATACCAGCTTAGTATAGTGTCTTGTCTGCAAGCAAAGAGCCAGTAATGAGGAGAGAATATGAAACACAAAACATGTAAAAAAGTCAAGTGAAACTAGGAACAAGTCCAAACTAAGTCCAACAGCTTTTTGCTGTAACAAGGAATAAACTGCAAATATTCCAGTAATGCAACAATTTTTAAAAAGATAGTCCTTTTCTAAATTGAGAGTTTTAAAAAAACAGTAAGACATAAATCCATGCACCAGCTATATAATTTGCATGTAAAGCAAAGCTTTTCCTAATCTCATTAATGTCAATTCCAGATTTCTGTGTCTCCCTCCCAAATAGTAACTAAAACGAATAGCTATTTTGTCTTGAGCTTCTCCAGCTTCTAATTGTCTCATCTAAATAATAACTGGATTCCTATTTCTGTGACTTTAAGAAGTGGGCAATTTTTTGTCAGAATAGGAAATCTGCCTGTTACTCTTTATGTTTACTTCTGCTGCAGTAAAAGTCTTTTCAAATATTTAGGGTTCTTGTTTTCTTGTTTTTTCCCCTGATTCACATAGAGAAAGGCAGCAACAAGAAGTAAATCAAACAGACAAGAAGCTCTGTACTTGCCAGAGTTTTGTTTTATACTGATACATTTATCACTTTAGGATAAGCAGTGATCTGCACACGTCCTCANTATTGCACAGTTCACATAGTCAGTGCACGTTACATCAGAGATGAGATCAGGCCCCAGAAATCCCTCCTGGTCTCTGTTCTTCATGCTTATGACATTTCTGATTTTTTTGTTCCTTCTGCCAGTTTCATAGAAGTTACTCTTCAGGAAAGATGCTTCATTTGCTCTGATTCAGTATAGATGAGTAGTCAAAAAGTCATCACGGCAGTTAAGAGAGACCGGGAACTTGTAGACATAGGAAGGATTTGAGAGGACAAATTGTTGCATTTTATGAAAGCTGAAAGTTGAGAGTTTGAAATTTAGAGGATCAGGCTTGACTAGAGAGAGCGACTAGGTGCCCCTGTGGGAAGAGGGACCTAAATTATGAAGAAAAATTCTCAAAAAAGAGGATTGAGAATTGTTATTCTACATTGATAAGATCCTTAATATTCTCGGGTCTACACTGGCTGTAGGAAGAGCTGTAGTCTCCAGCACCTGTTCGAATAACATTTTTCTGTATTCTGCTGACTTCCTTATCGAGCTATTCAATACACAGTTGTACATATATAGTTACTAGGTATATAGCTATTCATTTGCATAGCCATTTAAAATATTTCTTAACAAATTGCTCCTTGCTTTTCAAAACATATGAAGGAAAAATCAAATAGGTAGTTTATTTTCCTCATGTCCTTTGCCACACACTGATACTAGGTTGGCATTTTCAGAGAAACCACAATTCTCTTTTACTGGATCTGAAGATGTTCCCTTGCTTCCATGTTCATGCACATGGAGTGGCCATGCTCAAGGCCAAGAGAAAATAGTAGTAAAAGCCATAGAATCATAGAATCAAACACAGAATGTTAAATGTTTGAAGGGACCTTGAGCATTGTTAATTCCAATCCCCCCCACCATGGGCAGGAACATGTTCCACTAAACCACATTGCTCAAGGCCTTATCCAACCTGGCCTTAAACACTGCTAGAGTTGGGATGTCCTCAGCTTCCTTGGACCACCTCTTATAGTGCCATGCCACCCTTGCAGTAAAGAATTTCTTCCTAAAATCCAGCCTAAATTTCCCCTCTTTCAGTTTGTATGCGTTACTCCTTGTCCTGTCACCACAGTCAGTTCCTGATGATGAGTCCCTTTCCAGCTTTCCTGATGGCTTCTTCTGATACTGGAAGGAGTCTGGAAGACTAGGAAGTCTCCACTGTCTGAAAGCTTCTTTTTTCATTCTAATTTTGCTCAGCAGCCTCTTATCCAGCCATGGGGGCCTCCCATCATTTTTGCCTGATTTCCTTCTTTTT
>WEIT01031806.1:609892-634933 GCA_013389985.1 Dryoscopus gambensis | reverse complement strand
CAGCCTGGCAGCCGGCCGAGCTCTGCGCCCGCCGCGCCGCGGGTTCGAGCCCGCCCACAGCCGGGCGTGGGCGGCACAGGGAGATGGAAGTCCCCCTGTTGATGCTCGCTCAAGCCCCCGTAGGAGCCTCTAAGTGTTGCCCCTTCCTTGCCACTCCTCCTTTGCTTAATCTCGCTTACACCGCTTTTCCGTTTCAAGCATATTCGGGGGAAGGGTGCTAGACGGAGAAGTGGCGAGGGACCCCTGACAGACAAAAGTCGGGGCAACACTTCCCATGGCTTTCTATTTTTGCCGTCCCTCTGTAACAGAGCTCACATGAAACTTCCTGCTGATTGCCTCGGTTTTTTTCTTCTTGCAGTTGTCACATTCCAGGTACCCTGGGTAGAAACTTCCACCGTTGTTCTCTATTTGATGTGGAAATGTTCTGGGTGCCTTTGGGGTAACACTGTTCAAGTCTTTCCAGAAGTGAAAAGTGTTCGTTTTGCAGATGTTGCTTTTCTGTCTGACCTCTCACTTCAGGAGCTGTTGGCAGTTTCCAGAGAGATGAAAGTACCACTTTCTCTGGAGAAACACCATTCCACGAATTTTAAGGTAAAGGAAATCACTGAGGTAACATAATTACCAACAAAGGTTGTGCTAGGAAAAACAACTTCAGACAGAATTCAAGATCTGCTGTCAGAAATCATTTCCTGTGGCTAGAATATTGTGGAGGGAGGGGACACACAAGAACACACCAAACCCTTCCTGATGCTGTCACCAGTAGTAAAATATGGTGGTACTTGGTGGTACTGTTGCAAGGTGTGAAGGAGGGGAAAGAAGATGATTTTGATTATTTCGGTTTCAACTCCTGGTGCTGTTTTTTGGGATTAAAGAGCTGATAACTTTTGAGGAAGGCAAAGGCTGAGATGTCTCAATCTTGTGTCTTCTAGCAGTAAAAACCCTCAGGTTTTTCTTCCTAGAAAATGTGGAGCTAAGCTCAAGTCATCAGGAATTTGGTCTAAGAGGGAAATCACACAAGGGGCTTTGAAAACAAGAGCCATTTTCCCAATAAAATATTGGGAAATACATATTTTAGTCTCAGTTCATGACAGAAGTAAGCATATGTTGTTTACTTGTTCACAGAACTGTAGAACTATTTTGGTTGGAAAACTTTTAAAGGTCATCAAGTCCAACCCCCCTGCCCTGGGCTGGGACATCAACTGCTATATCAGATTGCTCAGAGCCCCATCCAGCCTGGCCTTGAACACTTCCAGGGATGGGGCATCCACCACCACTCTGGGCAACCTGTGCCCATGTTTCACCACTGCCATAAAAATGTCTTCTTTATCTAGTCTGAACCTACCTCCTTTTAGTTTTAAACCCTAACCCCTTGTCCTTTTTCTTAACTTTGTCTTAAAGCTAGTTACAGACATGTTGTTCTAAGAGGCTATTTTGACATCATGCACCTGCTGTGACTACACAGGAAGCTCCCTCCACGGTACAGAACATGGGAAGGTCTGAAGCTCAGACTAGGAGAGGAAAAACACATCTCTACATGGCAAAAAATGGAGCAGATTTCTCTACTGTTGTTTGCCTTTCTATTGTTATTGCTAACACTCTTATTTGGTCCTGCATCTGTAGGCAGGGGAAATTAAAGAAATGTAAAAACCATTCTTTCCTGCACGTGTTGAACGTTGATCCAGTTATAAGTCAAGAATATGTGCTGAGTGTGCCTGCTCTGGGATAGTTCCCCCCACATCTCATTTGAACAGTCTGTCTAACTGCAGGAAGTATGTAGTATTTCTTTCATTCATCGGTCAAGCAGAAAGAAGCTTGAAACCCAGTGGAAAAAAAACCCCTTAGCTGTTTCTATTGCAGAACAGCTGTAAGTGGGAGAATCAGCAAGTTTGGTCTCATGTGGCCTTTCATAGCATTAGAACTGAGAAAACAGCTTTAAAGGCAATTCTGTAAGCAACTGGCATAGAAACAATGCTGATTGTTATTCCCAGTAGAACTCCAAGTACAGGTTTATCTAATGCACAGTATCGGAAATCCTCAGATTTCTAGGAATCTCTTTCTATGTACTTCTTAAAAACCTATTTCAAGTTCCCACTAATTGCAAGCATAATTAAAACAGAATGAAAATATTCTGTTTGAAAACTCAAAGCATCAGTGTGCTGTTGCCTGTTTGAATTCTCAGTGCCCAACTGGAGAACTCTAAACTCCCAGTTTAAAATATTATTTTTCACCACCTGTCTGCATTTCAAGGCTCTAAGGCAGCTGTAATGCATTTGAAAGTCTGGGGCAGGGCACATTCTTCATACCAGAGCCCTGAGCAGCAGTGGTCACTGGGATTTCAGATCACCTGAAGCCACACCTGGGTTGTGACTGCTGGAGACAAGCAAGTAAATGACAACGCTCAAAATTGTTTGCTGTGGCCTGTAATGTTAAGGCTGTCAGCCAAAACTTATGCTGGTTTGTTGTAAAGCTTATACTGGTCCTTCAGAGTGCCTATGGATCTTTGTTTATTAATTTTCTGCTGGGGTGTTCAAGGGCTCATCAAAGGGTGTTCTAGTTCAGGAGCAGCTGGCTGCTACGAGTCTGTCCCCATGCACAAACCTGCCCTGTCACCTCAAGAGTCAGCTCCTGGAAGCCCTTGTCCCCTTTGTGCTCCCTGCAGCAGAGGCACCAAACCCACCTCCTGCCCTCAAGCTACTCCTAGAAGGGGACGGCTCAACTATTAACCCAAAGCTTGAGTCTTTGAATAGAGCCATTCATCAGCTGGGAAAATCAGCTGACTCCATCCTCAGCTGGTAAAGAGTAATGAAATTGTTGTAGAGAACAGCTTGCAGAAAAGACTCCTTGAACACAAAAATCTAGATGCCCACAGTAAGAAATCACTTAACTCCTCTGTGCACTTGGTCCTCTGCATCCATATTGGAGCCTGTGCTGGGTAAGTTGGGGGTTTTTGTAGATTTTCCTTACAGTTTGTAACCTCAGAGGGTGGTTGTAACATTCGCAGTGCTGATTAAACAACATTGGAATCTGTAATGGCTTTCAGCAGCTGTAATGCCAAGAATAATAGAAAACACACTCAGCTTTTGGTATTCCAGGGATTCCTGGGGGTATGTTAAATTCTGATCAGCAGTCAGCGTGAGATTTTTTTGATGCTTGAATTGCTTGTCCAACAACACATAGCCCTTATAAATAAGCCCAAATTGGCACTACCACTTAAGTATTATATTGATGCATAAAATGGGGTGCATCATAAATAAAAATGTCCCCATTTTTAACTTGATGGCATTGTTACTTACTGGATATTATTTTGGACATATTAAAATATTGAAAATGCTCGGAACACTGACCAAATGAGTACTGAATAAATGCAGTATTGAGTTAGGACCTGAAAATAAGACCAATAATACAATTTAAATCTAAGCAAAATGCAAAGGAAGAGTCAGAAAACACCCACTGATCTATTGTATTGATTTATATTTTCCCATTTGAATGAGGTAACAGGTAGCAGTAATGTTTAGGACTTTCAAAATCCACTAATAGTAGAGTATTGATTTGAAATTACATAACAATTCTATTCCATTAATCTGTGTCCCAAAAGATGTAATGGAAAGAATGACACTAACACCATAAAATGTGTTCCACTTTTAGAATTCTTTAGGAAATAAAGCTTTCTGATTACTATAAATTATATGTGAAGTAGAGGATGAATCAATTAGCATTCTAATACAAGGTCTACTTTCTAATAGAAATGCTTGTTCATGAAAGTCTGCATTCTTATACTGAATGAATAGTTGTATTTTAAATTATTATAATAATACTCAGTGACCTAGGGGCTACATACTCTGCAGCTCTTACAGATTATTTGAGTGGAAAATAATGAGCATATAAAATGGCTCAAATTTAAGATTCATGCCTTTTTGCATCTTGTTGCCAAGTCACACAGGAAAACTTTTAAACATTACCTGTATCGGGACTCACACATAAAACACAATCAATTTTTATTAAGTATTTAATGGTTTTATTTTGTTTTAGACCCATCTTGGACTAAATTTTTTTCACCTCTCGATAAGTCTTTACTTGTCAAGTGAACTTCCTTTCTTATTTCACTACTTGCTGCTTTTTTCACTGAAGTAACTGAAGCTTAATTAATTATTTTAATGTTCATCTGACATCTTGTAGGAGTAATCATGCCAAAATCAAAGCAAGTTCATGTTGAACCTGGGGTCTCCTACCCTACCTCAGTCTGAGCACTCTGGCTCTGTTACCCTGAGGATCACTGTTACAGCAGCCAGGCTGCACCTTTAACCCGAACATCTTCAGCTCGGACCGCGCTCAGGCACTGCTCACCTTTGTCTTCTTTGTGTGTGGTGATAAAGCACTTCAGGATGAAACCTTCCAGGGAGCAAGGCACCTTCACCTGAAACCACTGTTTCTTTAGAGGTTGTTTTGAGAAGCACATATTTTTGGTTGTACCACTTGTCAGTTTATTCATAACAGCACAGCTGCATTTGTCAGAGCTTTGTTAGCTCTTGCTACACTATTGAATATGTCCAGGTGCTGCCTTTAATGAAGCACTTTTGTTCCCATTGTGCCTGGAATAATGTCAATACTCAAGAATTAGATTAAATGAATGAGAGAGCTGAGATGAAGACAGTGGATTTGATTATCTCGGGTAATTGATTTTCTTTGCATGATGCTGTCAATGTCTGAAAGGCCAGGTGGATTAACTGTCAAGAACAGGCAGGCTCATGCTAGTCCTGCACCATGTACAATTTTCCAGTTTATTTTCAGTAGGACAGTGGAAACGTGTAAGCCTATGGCTGGGATGTCTCCTGCTGTTTTAAAAAAACTTGGTTTGGTGGGGTTTGGATTTGGTTTTTTTACTCACCTGAAATGCTTACTTTTCACCATGTTCAGCTATCAATATAAGAAAGCCTTCCAGAAGTGAGCTACTGAGACACCAAGAAGCAGTTTGGACAATGCCCATTGCCACAGGGAGCTGTACAGACATTACTGATATGTTGTGAGAGTATCACATGTGGGTATTACATGGGGCAAGAAAAATACACCGGGTATAGTTAGCAAGCTCCAGTTCTAAGCAGGACCAGGAAAACCTGTGAAGCAACAAGCTCCCTCTAACTGCCCAGATAAACAAATTTGAGTTGCTGTTGTGTAGTGCTAAAGATAAACCTGAAATGCTGGGAGAAGGCTGACTTGTTTTCCTCAAAGAGAAGCTGGCGTGATGACTGGACCTTTCCCAGATTTCCTCATGAAAGAAGTGGTTCTTAGAAAAGTGCCACATTCTCCTGCCTGTGTTCAGTTTGCCTGAAGATGCCACCAGTGTTCATGAATGTAATGATCATCTTTTCATCACCAACTCTGCTATATATTAATTCTTAAAGCTTAAAGCATATCGCAGTTTTGTTTCTTAAGCCTTACCTGCTGTGTGATCTGAGCAAGACTAAAATAATTGATGACATAATACTAAAATTCTGCTTTGATAGAAAAGAAATTTTTCCAACCCAAATGGACTTGTACTGTGCTGTGAACATGTACCAAATGGCTGCATCTGTTTATGGTTAGTTTGTTCCACTATTCTCTATATCAATATATTACTTGACATTAGAGAGACAAAGCTTAGAGATATGTTGTAAAACAGACAAGTCTATTTTGTTTGTAAAAGGAAATAATTTATTTTGCTTCTTCCTGGAATTTTAAACACGACATTTTTTACACAAGAGTTTCTGCTATTAACATACTCTTAACAGTTTTCAAAGCTTACTGAAGAAACTAAGACAAAATCTTTCTGTAGTTGGCTGTGCACTACCCAGCAAGCTAATTCCTACTTGTACTATATGTGGGCTACAGTAGTAGCAGCGGTGTTTATTAAAGCTTATCAGCTACTTATAAACAAAAAAAAAAAAAAGGCCAATATTTCTTTTAAATTTAGGTGCAAACATGGAGAAAATATTTCTAACAGGCACTTGTCAGGCTTTCACTAACTGTAAAATTATGCAAGGAGAATAATAGCAAGAGATAACAGTCTCTTATGTCCTACTTAATTTAAGTTGTCTTAAATTTACCCAATTAAAATGTAATATCCACTTCTGTCTGGCTTATGAATGTACTGTGTATGAACATCATTAAGGAGAAATATTAACCCATAAGTATTTATACCATAAGATGGTGAAGTTAAAATTTCTACAAGCTCATTCTAAGTACGTGATTACTATGCTAATTTTTGATTGTAAATACCTCTTTGTAAGGCTGTCATATTTGGAGGAAAAATTTACAGTAAAAAAATAATTTTACTCTGAGTAACCATGCACTCAGTATAACATAAGTGGCCTTTTCTGAGAGTATTACAAGGGGAAACTGGAAGTATCTGGGTGAAGTTAGTGATGTGCATTTTCTAGTGGCTGCCTCAGCAGTCCTTCGGAGGACACAAGCAATCTGCTCAGCATTAAACTCCTCCTGTAGTTTGCAGTAAGCAGGAGGACGTAGTCCAGGCAGGGCTGGAGAAAAAAAACCGTGGAAAAAATCTCAGATCCCTATAAAGAAATGGGTATCCTGATGTTCTGGCCCTCCTCAGCTGACTCTTGTGTAATGGGTGGAGGTCATGTGTCTCAGTGCCTGTGACTTTGACTTTGGAATTGCAGATTACATGGCTAATTGGCAAGAGAATGAATATTGAGAATATTGAACTAGGTTTCCAGGCCTAAGCCTAAATATCCATGTCCTAAAAACTTCACAAGAGGCTGAGGAAACCTATCATACCTTAACATATCTGCAGTGTGGGTCATGAAGAAGATTTTCTCATGTTCCTATTGAAGTCAGAAGTAAAATACTAATCTGTGCAAGACCAGACCTTATTTTACAGAAAAACTGTTATCTACATTATTCTGGGGGCTAAAAAGTTTTAAATTGCAAAACAACCATGTGAGAAGTGTGTGGTAATGCTCAAATCATTTTTCATTTTCCTCAGGAGTGCATGGGGAGTTGCTTTAATTAAAAAGACATCATATAATCTTTCTGATCTACTAAATCTAGAAGAAAAAAAAATCTGAGAACAGAGAATGCCAAAGGCAGTTCAAGAAGTTATAGATATATATGACATGAAAATCTCCTAGCAAAAGTTAATGCAAGTCAACATCTACAGTGGTCTTAAACGCCACATTGATTCGAAGTCACAGTAATTGATGAAATGGGAATGAATTATCTTCAGTGTCTCTTTTAATGAACTCAGCAAAGAGTTTTGCTCGAATGGTCCTTGGGATGTGAAGTTCTGAGGCTCAGAGCCTCATAAACCTACTGGTTTTTTAAAGTGTGTGTGTATGTTTAGAGTATTCCAAACGCTAATTTTCCTTATTTTGTTTTTGTTGTTGTTCTTATAGCACTGATGCTGCCCTGCATTCTTCTCTTCTGTTCTTCAAATGTATTATACTGAAGTCTTGATATTTAGGTTAGAAATCACCCTTTAATTCTTGAAGATACACAATTATTAATTTCCTGGTCTGATTTGTGTTACTTTATGATCAAGCAGAGTAATAAAGTTGTATGTAGTCATTTTACAATTTAATTATCAGGCCAGAGGAATGCTGTGGCCCTGCATTGAAGGAGAAGCCTGGAAATCCAATGTAGTTGGGCAAAATGTTCTACCCTTGGCTCTGGGCTGACAGTAAACAGCTGGAAAATAAAAATTGCCTCTAATATTTTACTTATGAGGAACAGAATTGTGAGAACACAGCTCCTGTATTTGGCCCATGGCTGTAATCTCTGGTGTCTAAGAAGGTGTCTGGGCTGATGCTCTTTGCTGTGGCTGAAGTATCATCATCAACTGTTTAAGGGCCAGAGCAGCTTTGGGATTCTGCCTTTCTTCTGGGACAAAGGTAGCTCATCTGACCTAAGCTAAAGCATATGCTCTCTTTCTATGTTTGTTTGTGTGAAAATTTGTTTAAATCAGTATATTTGAGAGTAATTATCAAACCTGAGGCAAATTAATGAATGTCCCAATACCTCAAAAAAAATTAGGTGGGAGCTAATAGATATCAGCAATTAGATGACTTTATTTCCTTAAGCAAGTAGATTGAAAACAAATTCAAAGCTGCAGAATTAGTAAGTTTCAACAGTGAAATAGGAGTTAATGTTTTTTCAGCTCTGTAATGGCAGTGTGATTGCACAATGGCTAGAATTAAGTGTGAGAACTTGAATAGCAAAAGTGCTGACAATTTTGAAGAAGCATTAGGTTTATCTCTGAAGTAAAAGAACTTCTCAGGAATTTTATTAAAAATGCAAACAAAGAGAAAGTTATCACTCTTTGTACAGCTAGAATTTAAAATAAGGCTATCTTTTTGAATTCTAGAAAAACTGTTCTGCAATAGATGTTCTTCTATAGTTTAGTTATTAAAATATATATCAATATTAAAATATATATAAATATCAGGGTTAGATCTTTACAGATGTTAGCACATACTTAAGTGAATGAGAAATCACAGGTGATTCCAAGATGAATAATTAGAACTTGTGTCTGCTGAACCACTTTGAGCATTATCATATAAGTAAGATTATCTATAATATTTAAAGCATAAATAAGGACTCCTAAAGTGTCCATTTTGTCAGCAGAACATCTAGTGCAGTGTTTTCATATCAAATATATACTAACCAAAATTGGTTTTCTTGGATATATGTGTTTCCATACGTTTATAAAGTGGGAAAAGAAGAATAATTCAGTTCTGACTTATTTTCAATCACTGTGTGTCTACGAACAAGACATATCAAAGCTGTTTGTTAGTAATTCAGACCACTTACTGCTGTACTTGCTCATCAGTTCCTCCATACCTATTGTCTTCCCACACTCAAGAGGAGCCCGAGGACAGCATGGCAAACTTTCCTGGTGCCGGTACTTCACGTTTTCATTTTCTGAGGAAAAAGTCCTGTTCGTGGCAGTGACACTCATAGTGGATGTGAGATGGGATCATTACTCACTGAAAGCAAATTAAAATTCCTTTACTTCTTCTCTTTTGGAAGAAGGTTTGTGTTGAGGACGGTACTTTGTTCCTGCAGAGGGTGGCAGTGTGGTACCATCCTCAAACTCCGGGAACCCCTCTGCTGCTCCAGCAGCCTCCTGACTTTGGAGGGCAAACGTGCATCGTCCTGCGCTGTCCTAGCCCGGGACCGGGGCTCTCTCTCCTTGCACACCGATATAAGAAGGCCTGACCCAGGTGAGATGCATGCAGCAGTATCTGTAAATCACCATTAGAAAAAAAAATGTTTTTAATGAAAGATTCCCCAAGGCAGGTTGTGTGGGCATTTTCATTACCAGGGGTCGTCATTCCAACCCCAGAAAAAGATCAGCTGTGTTAGTTTTTAAAGAAAGTGCCTTTCCTGTGGAGCTGGTGGACAGAAGGGTTTTGCTGACTCGGCAGCCGTGAGCAGCTGGAGGTCAACGTGCTGGCACATGTAACCTGCTCAGGTGATGTGCACAGCTTGTACAAACCACCACGCCTCAGTTTAAAATGGTTGATTCACCTGCAGGAGTGGGACAGATGACAAGTTACTGAAGCAAAGTTGTTTAATAACTGTGGGCTGATGTTGAAAATATGCAGAGCAATGTAAAACTTGAGTCTTTCCCCACAGTATTGAATGCTGATGTTACAGTGCTACAGGTGTAAAGGCTTGTTTCAGGCAGCAGCTTTGTGTAACTACAAGCATTTCCTTGTCTTTAGATTAGATAAGATGTCTCTTATCTAATCAGATCTCTGTATTGCATAAATAATCCTGTTTGTTTGAGTGTTGCTGAGTGTTCAGGTAACTCAGTGGATTTTCTATCTTCATAAACACTGTAGGAAACTCTGGCTTAGTTATGTTGTACAAGCAGTTAACATGTTGCTAAAACTTTAACTTAGGTTAATTTAACCTAAATTATTTTAACCTCTTTCTGCCTGTAATAATGAAAAGATTGGCTAAATATGAGGAAAATTCATTCTGTTTAGATTTTAGTGTCATGTGAAATAAAACTACTAATCACAGAAGCTCCACCACAAAATTGCCTTTATTTCAGAGTAATTTATTTCCATGATACCATCTTTGATGTAATAAAACTGGGTTCTTTTCTAATATATTCTTGTGAGACTTCATATGGAATGAAATAGTGCATTTGCACTGGTTTATTTTTAAAATAATTTGAGACAATTATTAATATTGGGAATAGGAAAATCAGTATAATTAACAGGAGTAGGGAAAATATGACACAGTGAGTACTGAGGGCTTTGTACAGGTCACTATCTTCAGTGATTTAATGTAAGTGAAAATTCAAAGTGCCAGAACTGAGGCCTGGAAATACACCAAGAACTTTAACCCCTGCAAAGAAACTTACTAATGAAAGTCAGGGGAGCTGTTTATTTGCTCAAATACTGTTAATTAAACATTAACTGAATTTTAAACAATTAGTGTTAAATCTTAAACAGATACTTGCTTCATGCTGCATACATTGTTCAAGACTTTTGCCGAACTAGTATAGATTTGTAACTGTGATTTAAAAACCTCATGAAATATTGATTGAATTCAAACCTAACAGCAGTACTTTGCTGCTGTATGTCAGGGTAAGCATGGCATACTGGCACTAAAAAAGAAAGCCCTGTAAGTTGTGTAGTAAATATCTTCAGAAGCCAAAGGGAAGACAGTGAGAATAAAAAATTAAGGTTAAAAAGAATATTTGTGTGTAATTAATATTTGTCTATAATGTTAGCCTCTAAGTAAGTCTATAGTAATACTTCTGCATTTGTGCACTACATAAGCAAAGTGTTGCAAGTGACAATGCTGTTTATGCTGACCAGGTCATGTTTAAATGTTGGAATTATTAATATATTTCATGCAGTTAAGGGACTGAAGATCTCAAAGCCTTCTTGTCATGGAACTGGCAGAGTTGTGCCCGGTGCTTCCATACTGGGACAGCTCTCTGCTGGAAGTGGGAGGGGTTTCTAGCACATCAGGAACAAGTTTATAAAATTACTTGCTAGAGCAAGTATTTTCATAAACCTCACATTGTTTAAACTAATCTACTGGTGAAATAATTTTTTAAAGACAAATATCACATCTCTGGCTGGCCAGTTTTAACCTACATAGAGTGATGTACTTCAGTGCAGGTTATTGGAGTGAACTAGACTGAAGCAGCAGCAGACCCAGAGTGTTTCCAGAGCTCCTACTAAAGGACCAGCTTTAACTCAGAAAATGCGTATTCAGGGCAAGAGAGTCATGTCCTCCCTGATGCTGCTGTGGTGCCCAGCATGGAGAAAACTCTGCTGCTTTGCCATGGGACTTACAGCAAGAGCTCATCAGATAGTGTTTCCACACACCAAAACACTTTGGGAATATTTATATGGGACAGTTGCTTTGGAAGCAGGCAGTGCCACAAACCAAGACAGACAAGTCTCCACAGAGCTCTCCATGCGTTTCTGACCATTTGCACTGCTTGCTTGGCTGGCAGTTTGCAGCCTGCAGGGCAGCCCTCGGCCCGGAGGGTTTTGCAGCATGGAGATGCCCAAGGACATGGGCCAAACTGCTCCTGGGATACTTTAAGCTCTGCCAAGTCTAGGATTTACCCACACTGCAGTAAAACAGTGAACTGGCACTGTCTGTTACCCTCCACATGTCCCTGACCGAGGATGAGGCCTGACTGGAGCCATCAGTTCGTGAGGAACACAGGAGCCACGCACCCCTCACTGTCCTTGCCAGCACAGCTCAGACCAGTGCATTGCAGAGTTGCAGCTCTTTAGATGTACTTGCACATCCCCTGCAGGGCCTGGTCTCTGAGTTTTCTCCCATAAGTGATTTCAACTCTAATGGGACACTTGTTTCTTTCCAAGTAACTGCAAAAATAATACTCATATATCACAGTATTCCATGGCACCAAATGGGCCAGGCCTTTTCTCGTATTTATTTAACTTTTCTACAGAGAACATAAAAAAAGGCTTATAAACATCCTGAATTAGAAGACTAAAGAAAGAGGCAATCAAAAAAACCAGCTTAATCCTGGTTTGTTTGGGTTTTTCTGCTATACCTAAGAATCTTGATTAGAGCAGGGATTTTTCATTTTGGTTTTTTAATTCTACACAAATGATCTCTTAATGAATCTCACAGCTTCTAAATGCTTGTTTGAGCAGTAATCTGGGCACAGCTGCCTAGTCGCCAGTGGCCAAGTGGCAGCACAGTTGATGCAGTCAGTGTCCTGGCGTGGTGGCACTCACAGAGGTGGCTGGGCTGCCATTTGTTTTGAGTTTCCAACTACAGTCTGCATGGGCAGTATTATTTTATTCTCGTGCTGAATTTTGGGTGAAGTCCTAAATTGCTCTTGAACTTAGTTTTTTTGAATTTCAGTTGAGGGCATTAAGATCCAGACTCGGGGAGCAGTGCCTGAGGGATGGCTTTGACTGGTTGGCATCAGGATTTGGTGTTGCGGGACTTTTGTTCCTTACCTCTCCGTTGCCCCCTTTTTTTTTTCTATTGTAGTCATGTAACAGTTTCTTAGAGTGTAAGGTAGGCTTACAGATTTCCTTATTAAAAGCGTAATTCAGGGAAGGACTCAAGGAAGATGGTTTATTCAGGAGTTGCTTGGCTGATGGATTCATGAGGATGCTGAAGGTACAGAAGATTACCTGGAAAGGGGTAATAAAATTAGGTCAAGAAGGTAAAGGAATAGTGAGCAGAACTGGGTGAGTCTGGAGAGGTGATACTAATTACTGGTGAGGGCACTTGTCCTTCCCCCCTACAAATTAATGGTAAGGTTAAGTTGCCTTTATTAAATCAAACTCATGGGAAGGACCATAAATATCCAACTTCCACTAGAAAGATGAAAACTACCTTGAAAAATCCTGGTGGAGTTACCATTTATTGGGAGACTTGTACAGATGTAGGTTTAAATCAATAATTTTAATGTAAGTATGCACTCCTGCATTTTGCTATTCCTGTACCCCAGAGAGCAAGCTGGATATAGAATCAATATATGGAACTTTTGGATTCATAGTTTGGAGTGGAAAAAAATGATGAGGTAAAAAATAAGGGGAAAAAATCAACAGCTGCAATTGTCTTCAAATAAAGAATTAATTACTAGTGAGGATATGAACAATATTCTGTAGCTTGAATGAGTGCAGTTATTAAAATGCTCTCAAATACTCTAAAACCTAAATATTTTAAGTATCATCTTTCTGCAAGTGACAAATCAAAGTAGCTATTATTTTTTATTATAAATCTTGCTATATAAAAGAAGCAAGCAAACAACATTTTCATAAATGGGGACACTATGCAGTAGATCTTCAGCTTGTCATAGCTGTCGGTTGCTGTTATCATTATTATGTTCCAAAAAATAAGTATATTAAATATCTACAGGACATTTGCCAGGTCTCTGTTACTGGCAGTTATTCAGAGCAGTGATGACAGACTACTACATAAATTATGCAACCCTGGTACACAGTATATGCTGTCAAATTTAACTTGGTCTTATAGATTACATCTGGAAACAATTGAAAGGAATCTCATTACTGCTTTCCTAAAGTAGAACAAGTCTTCGTGCTTTAAACTTAGTTTAGCAGCATTTCATTCATAATTTCTTAGGCATAAAAGCACACCAATGGTGAGAAATGGAAGATGCCAAAATCCTCTCCAGAGAAAAGAAACAGATTAAAACCTCAGGTGAAAAAGGCTGCTATAAAAATATGAAAGGAGAAAATATTTTTTAGGAGAAAAGGACTACTAGGAAACAGGAGAGGAGAGCACTTAATAGAGAGCAGCCAACAGATGGGGGAAGGGTGCAAAGGAAAGTGAAACAAAAAAATCAAAGAAAAAATCTTGCTGAGGCAGGAGCTGAAAGATGGGAATGGGAACTATGCAAAAAAATACTAACAGCATGAGGTTGGCAGTGTTTGTGTTTGTACATGCTCGTGTAGCCCACCCAGGCCCCCACCCCCTCCTGAAAGTCCAGGAGCTTGAATTTTAAGCGAAAGGTTATTCTGGGAACATGCATTTTCCTATTTCATACTGCTAGGCAGGCCTGTGTCACAGCGGTAGGTAATGCTTTTCCCTGAATTCCAGACTGTTCTTTGAAACAGAATATAAAAAAAATAGTAATAATGAAAAGCACTCCGAGCAAAAGAAAAGCAGAATAGACCAGGGCTAATCTGCCAGCACTCAGAGGAAAAAACATTTTTCCCTACCACAAAGAACCCTATTGTTCCCATGTTAAGTATTTAATTTTGCCTGCATTTAAACCAAGCTGTCTTAAAGTCTGTTTCTTACGAATGTGAAGCGTGTGCCAGTTACTGCAGTGTTCAGTGGCTCCAGAGAGGAGCCTACCTCTGTGATTTCCAGGGTTGTTCAATTTTTATCAGCCTGCTTAAATTGATTTTTGGTAGAGGAGAGTGTGACCTGCCCTTTATGGCTGGGGAATTTCACCACCTGTTCAGCTTGTAAAAGTTGGTGTTATGTGAGGGAAAGAAGCCTGTGAGAAATCTGAGCGCTTTGGGAAGTGTTGGGTATAATGACTGATACCCACAGATGTCCTTCTGGTAAATCTTATTGATGAACCTTCAGCACACACACTTTCGTATAGGCTTTGTCACTGTGTTGAAATGTAAATTTTCATTTGTTCTGAGCTAGGAAATTTTTGTGTGCATTCTTCACATAGCTAACAAAAGTCAGGCAAGTATCACTATGCAGTGCATTTCCCTGGTAGGATGTCAAGTCAGGGAGCGTCTCTTTCAATATTGGAAAATTTCTCCTTTATTTAGCAGAAATGAGGATGCTATTAATATAAGCAAGCTGTTATTAACAGATAGTTACTCACACAGTACTTTCAATTATTTCCTCCTACAGTCACATTCACTCACACCCGTCACCCAGTGAGGAGCTGGAAAGAGTTGGCATGTGCCTGTGTTTGCTTGGGCAGTTTGGCATGTTCATAAGAGAAGAAATGAAGAGACGAGCATGGGGGGACTCTCACTACAGAAAAATATTTTTAACAGGACCAAATAATGTGATTGTTGTTGCTGTAACACTCTCGCACAGCACTTCTGCCTGTGGCTACTGCCTGAGGACTTTAAGTTGTGAGGAGCACACAAAAAAGCTGTGGCACCCAGAGAAATTACTTCAATTGTCTTCAAGTTCAGGTCACCACTTGGAACTTCTGCTCTCAATATTGCAAGTTATTTAAGGCAGGGAACTTTGTCTTGAAAGCAAGTGAAAACATCTGGTTTTATTGAGTTTGTAAGGATGGTGTGCTTAAAGTTCCCATACATCTTTGCATGTCCATGTAATTTCTTTGGTCATAGGGAGTAAAAGTTTGTGGGGAGAAAATCGTTCCAGAGTAATATAGGTAAACTTAGACCATAAGAGGATAAAACATTTGAAATCTCCAAAGTGTACAGACCTGGTATATTTTTACACTGTGTGGTATTGTTGCTTGGAGAAGTTCCTTGATGCTAAAAATAATCATTTCTAACACTGTTTTCTATCTCCAAGGTTACTAAATCTTTTCAACCTGAGCATAATTAAGATTATACCTACAAGATATATTTTTAGCCTGTTAGATTTTCTGTGATGTAATGTTCTAGTAGACACGGCTGAGTTTGTCTGCTCCATGGGAAGAGAGAACAGTAGAAGTCAAATCAGTAGTTTCTACAGGCAGTTGTTCTTTCTGTGGCTTTTTGCATGGGTACAAAAATTTTACTTAATGACTCACAGGTCTTCAAAGACCAGCAACCAATTTAGAGAAAGAAACTCCATGTACACCCTTAAGAAATTCGAAATCTGTACTAGGATGTTTGAATTATGACATGTTCTAATTGGTTTGAAACTAGAACTATTCACTGGGTTCACTTTTTGGTACTATTTTCTTGCTCCAGCGTCTTTTAAGAAATAGACTGAAAATGAAAAAAGTGAATTGAACAGACGTGCCTGTTAGTTCAGATAATTTCAGAGGGCTAAAAACTTCTTTTTTTCTGCACGCTGTACTTTAATGTTTAAGTAAGTAATGGACTGGTGACATGAACACCTGCTGAAAGCCTGTGATCCACACAACAGAACCACTCTCCTAAGAGCCTGACAGCCGTCCTGCAGAGTATTTAAATGAATATCTGCTCACAATATGAATATCTGCTTTGACTGTGAATAGCCATGCATTCCTCACACAGCCTTGCTGGGCACAGCAGGGCTGGTGCTCCAAGGGTTGAGCTGGGGAGCTCTGGCACAGAATCCTTTCCCAACCAGGCTGGTCCTGCTCCAGCTCCACCATCCCTCCCCACTTGTGTGTCACCCGAGGCTGTACACAACTTTTTGCTTCATTAATGCAATTGCTGCCATACAATGAAATCTCTGCTGGAAATACCACCAGGAGAATCTCAGTGGGTAGATAAATTCTTATTCCAAGTGTGGCAAGCACACCTGGGAAAGGGTAGCACCTTACAAATAATAGGGTTTTGTCTGCAAATGAGAACTGATTTCAGAGCCTGCTAATTTGTAACTGAGATAGTTAAGGTATCTCATTTGTGATGCAAAAAAACACCCAACAAAGCACAGTGCCAGAAAGCGTGTTGTGCAAAATCTTTGGAAATATGACAGTTTCCTTGGAAAAGAAATTTCTATGAAGGAATTCCTTAAAAAGACAGTCAAGAGTATTTGTCTAGTCCTTCATGAATCTTTTCAGCTGGGAATATTTTGTCAGACCTAAATCTTTTCTTTGTAGGAAAAGGTACCATAGGTATTCCTGTGAATACCTATTCATATCATTTGGTTCCCTTTGTAACTTTCTTTTTTCCAAAGGATGCTTGGAAGAAATACTGGCTAACTCTTTCACACATACTAAAATAATGCTGAAAAATACTGAAATAACTATTGTAGGAAATAGCTTGCTAAATGGAGAATTGAGTTAATAGAATTTATTTTATTGGTGCTGTCAGGGCAGAGCTTTGAAGAGTTAATGATTTAATGACAGAATGAGAGAAACAGGGATATTTAACTTCAGAAAAAATGTTTTCAGCTTGAAAAGACTCAGCCATCTGATGATGCTGAGAGATGTAGAAAGGCTATTTCTAGAACCAAGACTGTTGGACAAGAATATACTTACACATTTAAGTAGGTGAAGACACTGCTGAGTTTATATGGGGAAAATACTGACAATACAAATGACAGTTTAAACTGGATGCCAAGTTGGAGATGTGTTCATGGGAAAAGTGGTTGAAGGATGCTTCCTGCATGCTGAATGATTAAAGCACAAATTTCAGTACACAGAACAGCGCAAGGAGAAAATGTGCTTTGAAACGATCAGTGTATATTTAGTAAGGAGGCAGATCTGTGAGTACGACACAGTGTTGTAGTTAATAACTTGTAGTCAGTGGTGGGAAAAGGGAAAACCACTAAGGGAAATAGAAGGACTGGAAAGCCATTTATATCATGTAGTCAATATATATGAATTTATGGATCTCAAACTAATCCTCCTTTATAAATACATGCACAAACACTGTATTTCATAAAACAAGTCTCTCAATTTAGAATTGAGCATGACGCTTGACACAAGTGGAACTGATCAATCTTAACCTTTTTCTCAAAATTTGAAAATCAATGCAAAGACTAAAAAATAAATAATTGCTTGCTTTAAACATATAGTTGCTTTATTTTTTTGGCTAATTCAAAGAGAATTGAAATGGGATTAAGAAGACTTTATATAAAGCAAAAGCACTAGAATCTGTGGCAGTAATAAATATCAATCACCAGTGAACTTGAGATATATTATTTCCTGAAATTTTGGACTTCTTTGAAGTCTCCTTTCTCAGTCTCTTGAAATGCAAAATTAAAGAGCAGGAAACCTCCCAGAGGCTAAATAAAGATGACCACATTGAAATGCATGTAACTGAAGTCATGTAAAATGTACATAAACCCAGGAGGAGAAAAATCTGGTAGTGAGAATCCAAAAGCAAGTGTGAAAATATCCAAGAGCTTGCATCTCTATAGATAGTTCTCCATGGTGCTCATGGACATGCATAAGCCGGGCACGCTGAAGTGAGGTGGGATGTAAAGAGGGCAGCAGGTTTTTACAGTTGTGAAGATTTTGATAAAGGAAAATAAATAACCAATTTAATTATCTTCCAAAGCAAAGCTTGCATTTGAGGCATTCATAGAAGGGAGAACATTTTATGCTTCTAGAACACAGGAAAGCAGGTGGGTGATTTATCATGGGGTTATTTATGGCTGTGGTTAACAAACAAATGCAAATTAGAGATGATTGGGGGTTTTAAGATTTCTCCCTTTTTGCCACTGTCTTCAGATAGTCCCTCTGGATGGACACAGTCAAATTCTCTTCTGCTATTAACTGAGTGACATCTGATGGACAATGCATCAACATACTGCTACTGGTTTCCTCTGTGGATGCTCACTTAATAAAGACCGAATCACTTAACAGAGGGTGAGTGGGTAGTCAGGCTGAATTCAGACATTTAAAAAGCATTTATTTTAAAGTTATTCTTTTTCATTTTATGTATGTTTTCCACATTATGTCTACTTTTATTCTTTTGAAGAAATATTGAGTGACAATCTGGTCTAAATATGTACAGTTCAGTTTTTAGAAATATCTGCTTTGAGGTGGTTTGTATATTTATTTTTGCCTTAGCTACCAAGGTGCTGCATGATAAATTCAGATTTAATGAAAAAAAATCAACTTTGGTCATAAAAACATAGAGATGAACTGGTACTAAAATGGTCTCCTTTCTTCAGTCTTAAGGCAGCAGTTATTAAAGGCCCATATGCATGCTGCTAATTCATATTTTCTTATTTTCTTTCTGTAATTACTAAGTTTGGGAGGTATTCTTCATGTTAGATGGGGCAACTGGCACCCACTATCTTTCCTTATTAATTCGTGATATAGCTACCTCTTGTTGTTCTGGTACTCTCTATTTTTTTTTTCTTGTTATATCCTCTTAGAGCTTTGAGGCTATTTTTTCTGTGTTTTCCTTCACTTTTTCTTTCTTCTACTGGAGTACCTTTTCATAAGCCTCACCTATTTCTTTTTATTGTGCTCCTTTGTCTTCTAGATATTGGTGGCCCCATAATATTGAACGTCAGATTAAAGATGTTATTAGTTGCTCTCAAGGGCTTCCTACCCTGGGAGCATCGGAAAATTGGAAATTTTTGCTTCAGTGAGCCATTATTAGGGATTGTCTGCTGTTCCTGCCAGATAAAACAGTAGGAAGATACTAAAAGACGCAAACCATAAGAATAAAAGATCAGATACTTGAAAATACCACTAGCACTTGTTTATTTGCTAAAAACCAATAATAATAGTTATGCCTAGCTCTGTTTGCAGTTGCTTGGAAGGAAAAACAAGAGCTTTGTTGCCAGCAGGGGAGCACCGATGTGCTGGATAAATACGATGACTAACGATCTGAGAAGCAGATTTTTTGGGCAGGGTGTTGCTTATGATTGGGGCTGTGACGGTTTTGTTAAAATAACCAAGCAAACTGAAGAATCTGTAAATTTGGTTCATCATATTTACAGCCGACATGGGTAAAATACCCAGTGCATGAAATAACTGGAGCAGAAAGAGCAACTGGTGTTTTGTTAAGCAGCTAATGAGCAATGACATGTTCCTTTTCAGGACATACTCTTTTTTTACACTAAGTTGTAGAGCATATAAAGACTAATTTTATTACTTTTAGTATGTAATGTGTCTTTGTAAGGTTAAATAAAGTTAGTAATATAATCTTTAATGATATTATGAGACGCTCATATTGAAAGTGTGTTGAACCTATAGAACAAGGCACTGCAAGCATGTTAAAGAGTTTCACCTAATAGATAATTTGGTAATGAATATGTAAACTAGGTGGGCAGTTTAAGCTGTTAGAGAGAGGGTCTTTGGTACTGCTCCTTTCAAACCATGTCAGTGCCCATCATTCATTCTGAGGCTGAGCATGGGAACTTGTCTGCATACTTTGATGAAGTTTTGTGAATTTTTAACCATAAGGGTGTTAACTTACCTAATTTATTGTGTAAAAATACAATTTTTCTTCAAGAGTTGACATTGTATAGAAAAATAAACCTAGCAGAATAACTAGAAAATGATTCACCTCTACAAAGTCATGAGAACTTTTTTTGCCAGTTTCAAAACTGTTATTAGTTTTGTAGAGATCATACAAACACAGTTTAACAGTTGCTCTGCAGATGTCATCTGAGCACTGTTATCCCTGTATCATGAAAATAATATACAGAGCTAGGCAAATCACCATGCAGGGATCAAACCCACAACATTTGTGTTTTTGGTACCATGCTCTAACTACCTGAGCTAATCTCAAGCTGTTAAAGGTGAGACACAAGTTTTGGGTGACATTGCCTGTGAATACTGGTATAAAGACAGCATGGGGACCTTCTGTGAAAGGACAATTACAAATATTTAAACCAAAACAAGGAAGTACAAGGATGGAAAGGAACTTAAATCCTTTTAATAGATAATGCATTTCAGAAGTTTAAGGTTAAAGAGCAATACTTGTTTGCAGCAAGATGAAGCTGAAGGTTGTCTCATCTTTTCACCTAAATACCAAAAGCAGGTTATTTTTATTTTCCCAAGAATTGCATTCTTAAAAAATAATGCTCAGTTCACTCAGACAAATACTGTATAGCTCATTGCTTGTTTGTCCATTTCCTCAGGAGTCATCCAAGAGGTTTGCTTTACACAAAGGAAGTGTTTGGGGAATCTAAATTAAGCATTTGAACTTCAAGTATTCAGAGGAACCTGGAGATGTGGGGAGGACTTGGCCTACTGTGTTGTGAAAACTGTCAAGTCTGAGGTGATTGCAATGTGGGATGAGTGGGACAAGGAGCTGGAAGCTGTAAAAAAAGAAAAAAATCTGGCACCAGGAATGGTTTTGGTTATTTGTCTTTTTTTAATGCCTGGCCCCTCTTCTCTGCCTTTCTTTCTAGACGGAAGTTGTCCTAATCTCTTGGATTAATGTACGTTTGCAGAGCATTCTGTTCTCTTGGTCCCAGCAATTTAACATGCTCACTGTTTTTCTGGAGACCTTGGTCATTTATTGTGTTTCAGAGATGCTGGGGATGGAGGCCTGTGTACCTTTGCTGTTCCTTTTCCCAGGGCCGATGGCTGCTCAGTGGTGACACGAGCCAGCACACTGGGACTAAATGCCTGGGAAAGCCCACGGACTGTTCAGCTTAGACCCCCACTCAATGTTTACACAAGTTTCTTGAAGCTGCCGCTCCCCCTTGTTGCTTAAACATACAGAGTGATATGTTGTAATCTAAACACATAGCCTCAGGCCCCTAAGCAAACACAGACTTCAATATTGTTGAGCTTGGTGATGGGATGGCCTGTTTCCATTTAAAATATTTCAGATTCTTTCATACCAATTCTTGCTGTGGAAACAGGCTATTCGTGCTTCTAATGCCTACAGGTTTGTTTTCAGGCTCCCTGACTCTTTTCTCCTGTGGATGTTTCTTTTACCCATCCCAAAGATGAGAGGTTCTGGCCCTGGATTCCAGCACTGCCATCTCAATCCCATCTCCTGTTTTCTGGAAATGAAGCTAACGTGTGCCAGTGTTCACTCACTCTTGCTGCTTTCCTGAGTCCCAAAGTCAGCATACCTTGTCTGCAAAATAGCAAATGCTAGATATCTAGGAAGTTGCATAATTTTAGCCACAAACCAACACACACACAGCTTGTGTAAACTTAGAGCAAAATGACTGTGAATAATTTCTTACTATGGCGAGGAAGAAGATGGATATTTAAGATGTATTTTGTTCCTCCAAATTTGCTCAGGATGCTCAATTTTGTCCTGGGAGTAGAAAAGTGGCACTCTGGGGTTTTTTGCTATTCTTACCCCCTGCTCAAGATGTGTGGAAACTACATCCTGAGTTCTCTAGTTTCCTCTTTTTATTTGTGCTTCAAGCTTCCTCCTCAGCTGTCTGGAGCCTTATCTGAGTACAAATGCTGGCCTCCGGGGCCACTCTCTTTTTTCCTCATTTTGTTTTCTTATGGAAATGACTGCGACACAGAATCTGCTGTTGCCTTCTGCTGGTTTGTGTATTGCAGGCAGAGGTTTGCCCGAAGGCAGGAGGATCAGCAGACAGAACCAAACTGCTCTAGCAAATGTGGATCTGACCCTCTGTGGAAGGGGAACTCTGTATCTTATGTCACATGAGGCTAAAAAGTCCTCTGTTTAGGCTGTGACAGAGGATGGGGAAAGTGTTTCAGCACTGTCTCTTACACCTAAATGGAATGGCTGCAGAATAGTGTGTAATACCACCGTTCTGTGGAGCTATGGAATACTACTCACAAGTATATCAGTCCATCACTTAAAGTAGATTGTCCTCAACACAGAAATCTGTTCCCTGTGGCTCTGTGAATGACTTGGATATTTTTAGGGATCGTAGACTATCACTGTTCACAGCAATCCTTCCCTACGGGGCCTTCATGTTCCAGGTAACAACTTCCTCTTGAGTGAAAACACTGCTGTGTGTTTCATGGTCATTGACTAATAATGTATCATCCTTCCCCATAAAAGTTTCATCTGTCTCAGTTTGAAACTGAACCTTCTCAGGAAAAAAACAAACACAAAACCTGTCACTGGCAGACTGGTATAAAAAAGCTTATTGTGGTCTGTTATGTACATACATAGTTTTAAAGGACTTGAAATACACGGGTCTGGGCATCCTAAAAGGTGTTCAACATGGTGTGAAGTCATGTCTATTTTTCTCTGAGGGAGGCTTGTGCATATCTTCCACTTGTTAAATTTGGATTTCTCAGCCCATAGGTAAGCTCAGCTGACTGAGTTTATTGAATTTCTACCTGTAGAGACAGTGAGTCTAAGCACAGCATTTGAAAAATCAGTCCTAAATTCCAACTATTTTTAATAACTACTGTTCAGTTGGGTTTATTGTATTCAGTGTGGCATTTTTTTATATATTTGATTTACTTCCTGTGATGATACTCTACCAGCAAATATTCTTTAGGGAAGTCAGTATGTGTAAGCTGGTACATAAGCACTCATACTTCTAGTCGTTTTTTTCAAAAAAAAAAAAAAAAGTATTTCTTACTGATATATCTGTGCAGTTGATATTTATTACAGTGAATACTTTTAAATTTGCATTTATTAACTAAGCATTGCATCAACTACACTCTTATTTTTTAAAAAAACTGATGTTCAAGGTGACCAGCACAATTTCTTCTGCCATGCTAAACCATCTAAAAATGTTGCTGTCTTATCACTGGAAGTAAGATCAGTTGTCTCTTGCACTTTTCTCATTCAGATGACAAACACGCAAAGTCTACCTTCATCTCCTGAAACATTCCCCCTTATGCTTTTGAACCAAAACTGACAGTAATTCACAAAGAATCTAATCACTAAAACCTATATTATGTATATTGTTTTATTTCATTGATCCCTATTTTCCTGTTCCCAGGAAGATTATAAATGGGAGTGTTGTCTTACCAGCTGGAGTAATACCAGCCAGGTCAGTGTTTGTTTGTGAAGGAGAAAGAACTGGTCATTGTTTGTGATGGGCTGCAGTAATGGAAGGGATTTGAAACCCCATATCCAGATGTGCTTCTCCAGGTCCTAGCATCAGGATCCAGTTTTTCCTGTCTCTCCTTGGGGCAAGAACTCTGGAAGCTGGTGGTAGGCACAGAGCTGGACGGTGTCCAGCCACAGAGAGAAAGTAAAGTGGCAGCTCTGAGAGGGGAGCAGGTTCTGGCACAGGCAGGGCAGAGCAGCTGGCTGCAGGTGCTGGTGGCCTGAGCTCCACTGACTTCTCCCCTTGGGTGACCAGCAGGGAAGATGCTGAGAAGCTGGTGTCCACTGCTCTGAAAAGGAAGTGAAAGAGCCAGGGTGGTTCACAACTTCCTTTGCAGTAGGAGGCTGACAGCTCTGTAGGCAGTAGCATGGAGGCACTTGTGGTTCCTGGAATGGGACTAAATGTCATAAGCTATGGAGAAAAGTTGCTGAGACTCCTCCAGCACTACCCAATATTTCTTATTTGTGGTGAGTCAGGGATAAAGAGTGGTGGAGGGTGGGATCCCTTCAGGCCTTCCAGATTAGAAGTCTAAAATTGGCTCTTTCATGAAGTTCCCCAGGAGATGCAGCCAGAGGTGTGAGCTCATCCTATGCGTCAGGTAGGTGCAGGAAATTACTTTTCACCTTGAACTTCTTGTTCAGTACCAGGTGGAAGCAGTTATTGCGACTTTGTCCGCTTTCATGATTTGGTTGAGTTTTTTCCTGTGGGCTGGACCTCAGATCTAGAAATAAGGAAGGTCATCTCTTCTCTGGACACTTCCTTTGGTGTACCTCGCTGGTGTGGAGGCTATCTGCTCAGTCTCACGCGACTTAAGAAAAAGCAAACAAAATCCACAAAAAACCCCTACACTAACAAAATGCTTTCTCTCTGTAGCCACAATGTCCTTCTGCCCCCCGAGCCAGGGATGCAGTCCTGCTCCAGAGCACCGGTTCCCTCGGGTAGCCCAGGGCGCGCACCGCAGCCCTCGGCCGTGCGGGACCCTCCGGCCCGGTGGAGAAATCCGAGGCGCTGTTTAACGCGGCAGCTCTGAGGCGATCCGTGTTCTGAGAAAAACGGGAGGTCAGCCTGCAAGTTACACGAATTGAGTCATGTAGAGTTAAACTAACCCCTCCCACAGCTATGGACCACTAAAGCGCCCGTTTTCATGAGCACCTCTCACTAAGGCAGCTCGGAGCCGGCAGAGGCTGAGAGAGGAAGGAGGGGGGAGCGCGGGAGGAGGGAGCGAGCACCGGCACTGATGGACGAGCCAAAGGGTAAGGACAGAAGCGAACGGCCGCTCTCCGAAGGCAGCCCTCATCCCCGGCGAGGGGCGCGGGGCTCGGGGGGAGCCTCCGGGGTGGCGGCATCCCGTGGCCGGCTCTCGGGGGAGGCTGTACATATTCATGAGGAGCTCCTTCGGGATGTGCCAGTCAGGCGGGAGCTGCCGCTGCGGCATCCCCGGGCGGCGCGTCCCTCCCTCCGCGCCCGCGGAGCGCTGCCGGCGGT
>WEIT01031806.1:574891-609810 GCA_013389985.1 Dryoscopus gambensis | reverse complement strand
GAGGGATTCCCTCCCCGCGGCGGGCAAGAGCCGTCGGCGAGTCCCGGCTGCCGCCGCGCTGTCCCCGGGGCCGGCGCCGGGCTCCAAGGGCGAAGGGCGCGGGGAGGGGACAGCAAAAACTCAGTGGGAAGTGCTGCCTGTTAGGAGACCTCGGTGGGAAACAACAGCTCTGAGGCTGGAAGCAGTGAGGTGCCGGGTGCGAGGGGCTCTCGGTGCACAGGCTCGGTAGAGGAGGATTCCCCACTCGGCAGCCTGGCAGCCCTCTGGCCTTAACTGCGGTCCTGAGGATCGGGCAGGGAGCCGGCAATAGCTGCAGATGCTTTATTGCACCGTGATTTTTCTACAAGATGCATGTCTTGTACTTGGCTTTGCCTTTTATAATCAGCTGACACGGTGCACGTAGCAGCACTAGTCACAACGTTTGGTAGAAACATTTCCTAGTTTAGTATCAGCTTTTTTCTATCTGGGTGCCTTACCCTCTGTTTACAGCGCCTTCTGCAACACGGTCCGTCTTTTCGTACTGCTGGCAGCACTGCGCTCTGTGCGGGGCTTTCAAACACAAAGCAGGAACTCGGGCAGAAACGCAAGAGGCAGTAAACAGGGAAAATATTTAGGCAAATAGTTTCTTCTTCAGTACCAGGTGGAAGTCTCTCGTTTATCATTGTTATGACAACGGGGAAACAGAATGTGATTTCCTTTTCCCCCCTAGAATAAACAAAATGGTAAACTAGACCTTTCCAAAGTTTTATCTTCATAGAATGTAATGAATGGCATTTCAGGGGAAGAAGCATTTGCTCAGTCTGACGTACATCAAAATTTAAAGCAAAGACTGACAGAAGGAGAAGGTTATCTCATTAGTTTATGCAGTCATGAGTGAAGCTGGAAATATTTAGAGATAATTTGCTCTGTTGAGGAGGGAGATAAGAATAGCTTTGAAACCAGTCTTTTAAAAGTTTGATTCCAAAAATGAAATATAATGCTTTAACAGAGATGTCTTTTCTAGTGGGTGAGTAATCACAGGGAAGAAACGTCGATAATGAGAACTGATTTAGGAAAAACGACCAAGTAAGCCTTCTTTTAGAAAGTGGAATTTAAAGAGACAGAAGGAAACTAAAGGAAACTGACAGTGCCCAGGCCAATTGCAGACAAGGCAATGATGGTGCCATAATGGGCCAACCTGCAGAGCATGCAAGTCTTGCAAGACCCTAAAGAAAATTAGTGCAATAAATAGCAAGGAATTGCATTTCATGTGTGTGGGAAAAGAAAACACCACACAGTGTTCCTGAGAATGCCTCTAGCAATATCTCTTCCAGGCGCAGCAGCCAATGGGCTCAACACGGGGCAGTCTGCGACAGGCGGTATCTATCAGGTAGTAGGAAGGTTCCACCTTGAAATGAGGCACAAATACTCACCAAGGGCATGTCCTTTCATCAGAAAGGAATTACTGGGAAGTGTTTCAGTAAGACACCTGTTTCCTGTGAGCCTTGTCCACAGGGACTGTAATAAATGCATTTGGAACAGTACTCTTCGGTGTTAGGAAGCCTGTTTTTAAGTACTGTCAACTCTGCTTTGAAATTTGGATCAAAATGCTAACGTGGCCAAGAAAGAAATTCTGTTTGGGATGCTACAAAGCAACAGGTTATATCATTGATCAGTGTGAATACTTTTTTGGGCAGAAAGCTTGAGAGCCTGAAAAAGACATGTTACTGGAGGGTAGATAAGTGTGCTTCAGTCTGACAAGAGCATGACACTGATCTCATGTAGACAGCAGTGATGATCAATAAACCTTCTAAAATGTATCTATTTTAATATAAAATGTATTCATGTAGTAACTGTGATTTGGAGGTCTCTATATGCACAGAGATGAATTAATTGCTGTCAGATGACTGCTCTCTATCGATGGTTCCAGCATGGAACAGTAATAAAGCAAAATCTGATGGGGAAAAAAAAGTAAAGGAATGTGAATGGAAAATCACAAATTTAAAGAAAGCATATTGAGCAGCACATCAAAACCAAGCATGAAAATGACTTTGATTTGTTTATTCAGGCAGTGGAGACAGCAAATAGAAGTTAAAACAAGTAAATGAAAAGGAAGTGGAGAAAGAGGAAGTGGAGAACATCTGATGAAAAAGACAGACTCTGAATTGGGGAAGATTATTTAGAGAAAGTAAAGATGTCAGGGGAAAATCTAAATTTATCAGGACCAGGCACAATTCAAAAGAGGAATTTAGTGTACCTTAGGAACAAAATAATGTATGTAGATCAATTGCATGATCATTATGGAGGTGGGCAGGGCAAGATTTTAATGATGATGCAGGAAAAAAACAGAAAAGTCTTGGTTAAATACTTTTCGAAATTTGGGCGGGAAGGGAGAAAATGAATTCTGATATGAAGGAGTATTTCATGGATGTTCATGGAAGTAGCTTGTTTTGTAGATTAACATTTTAGGGGCAATAAAGTTTTACAACAATATGAAATGAAATGTGCCGAACACTTACTGAGAAGATCTATGTGCAATGATGTTCATTTTCAGCAAACTGGAACACTATGGATATACCTGGCAATGGGAAGAATACTATTGTTCACCCAGTATCCCAGCAGTATGATGGTGGCTATCCTGGAGAGCTACTGCCAATTTAGTTTGACGTCAGTTTTATATAAATTACTGGATAGATCTCCTCAGTAACCAAGTTTTAATAGCTAGTTTGATTATATTCTTTTGGCTTCATAGAGGATAAAACTTATCAAAGTAACTTGCAGAATAATACTGTAGAAATGGGTAACATTGTCAAAATGGATAACAGAATGAATGCATTGAGAAGAAAATTATTCATCCCAGAAGAAGAAAACTTAGCAGTTCCTGTGGCCCCCTCAAGTGAGCATATTGGTCTGCATCCTAGAATGGAGATAGTCCCACTTACAAGAGCCTGCACCAAGAACTTCAAGGAATATGTTTCTTTTGGGTTTAGAACTTGGCTGGAGAATGCACTACAAGGAGTGGTGGGAAGTATTTCAAGTACTGGTAGATCTTTTAATTTGTCTTTGCTTTCTCAAAGGATCTTTTCTTTACACAGTAAGTCAGCTGACTTTAAAAAATAGATGTCACACAAGCCTGGTGTGATTCCCATTTGGAAAAAAACCAGGCTGCCTTTTGTCTTATGCATGTTATCACTCATCAAAGTCCTAGGAAAAATATAAGTATCCTTAAAAGCTGAGTGTCTGTTGAATAAATCTGGGCTGTAAGTTAAAGGACTTCTAAAGCCTGACTCTCCTGAGAGTTAAGAACCACTACACAAAAGTGGAACTGGAAGAACTGATTTCCCTGGCTGGTATTTGATAGGCATGGCCTGGATTATAAGCATAGGACTGGGAAGGCACTGGCCCTTTATATTCCAGCTAAGTACTTGCACTTGTTTTATTTTCCAGAGACAAAAATGTGGTTGAAAAGGGTAAATATGAATACCTTCCATGTTTAAACTTCTTCACAATAGATGCGCTTCTGATGTTGTTCTGATTGCAAAACTCTCCCTGTGAGTCTCTAGCAAAGAATGAACTAATGGATTAAGACCTGGATAACAATAGACCTCAAAAATAGTTATCAAAGGAAATAATCATGAAACAGCTGTGTTTTCAGAGGTATTCTGCAAGAGGCCTGATGGCATTCAACATTTCCAATAATGATGTAAAAAGCATAAAATCATTGCTGATTTGCAGATGGAGTTTTTCAGTGCTAGGAGGACCAGTACAAATACCAATTAAGTCAAAGGAAAAAGTCTAAAGAAGCCAAGAGTGGTTGGAAAGATAAAGAGCAAATAAAAGGCTTTAAGCCAAGCTTGTAAAAGCACAGCTAATGTGACTTTGGAAGGAAAATAGGACATTCAAACACTGAATAGACCAGAAAGATTTACAGACACTGTTGTTCAGAAAAAAAATATGTAGAGGTGTATGTATGTGTATGTCTATAAATATATATATATATGTCTGGGACAGCCATAACTCAGAGGTTTTGGTTTCTTCATTACCATGGAGGGAGAAGGTTGTCCTCTGGTCCACCTTATTGTGACTGCTGCAATCTGTTTGCCCCTTGACTTGTAATTACCAGAAACATATAGAAAACCCTTGAGGAATTTGTAGAGGAGAAAGAATAAATCTAAGAGGCTGAACACTTGAAAAGCAAAGGGTTACAGAAGCTATAATAATTTATAATATTTTTTTGTTTTACCTAAGTTGCATAACTGGCTTAGTCTGGTGCAAAAGCATCATGCTTAGTCACATTCCTTCTTTTCCTAAGATATCTTTACACCTGTGGGTTTGAGAGCAAAGGAAACTGAAACTTTTGGATTAATACCCTCTGGGTAGGTATTTTATGCCTTCTTACTAGCCCAGTGCCCAGTAACAGTGTTCCACAGAGCTGGATCTGGTTGGAAGTGTGTTGAGACAGGAACTGCGTTCTCAGCGTGGAAATTATCTGTTCAGGGTGTTTAGGATGTGGTTAAAGACAGAAGTGTTTAGGCTGAACTTTGGGGTGAAGTAGGTGATACTGAAATTACTTTGAGGAGGCACTTCATAAGGGATTATTTTTGCTTGAGGCTGATCAAACAAATTATAAAATTTTAGATCACATTCACAAGAGAAGCACCAGTTGGTTTTCTGAAAACTAAGATAGGTGGGGACCACTAATAAAATTCTATTTTATTATTGTTTTGTCATCTAGGTGTGAGAAGTGGCTTTATGTTTCAACTCATTGGAAACCTCCCTTCCCTGAGCAGAGCTGAAAGCCTATGGCAGGCATTTCCATCAGTGTCTCTTAGTCACAGAGCTGTTGCCAGAATGCTCACAAGGAGAACAGCAGAGCCTAAGGGTGCACGAGTACAGTGGTGTCATTTGACATAAATCTTGCTGCTGAAAGAGAAGAGAGAAGGCGCCTGTCCTTGTCTCTAGCCTTGTTCTTTTTATTCTGTGATAACTTTCAGCTTGTCTAACTTGAAAGTCAACATCAGCCCGAGCGAGAGAACAGAAGGAGGGTAAGGGTAAAAGTCCCCTTGATGCAAGTTATTGAGGGGTGCAGGGGGAAAATCTTCACTGCAACACAAGGAGAGACACAAAACAAGCCCTGTGCTCTGAAACACTGCTGCATTAGCAGTACAAATTAAAAAATGAGTTAAGGGGAAAAGTCTGAGAGACCAGATGGAAGAGAACAGAGTCGGCTAAGTGCACACTGAATAAATTCATCTGCTCACATCATCTCATGCATTCGCTGCCCCTAAGTGTGGAAAATGCTGGAAAGATCTCTTTCCCAGCCTGCTCTTTGGGCTCCTTGTCCCTCTGTCCCTAGTGCTGCACTGGCTGTTCACACTCACACTGGTGATGCAGGCAGTGTAATGGTCTCTGCTGTCACTATTCTGTTGGTGCTTAGCCACCACCAGCAACGCCACAACTCTGCCTATTATGGTTCTTGTCTGAACCCTTTGAGGCCCATATTTGTCCATTCCAGCTTGGGAAGAGCTTTCAGCGGGGATCTGCAGAGCCGCTTCACTGTCTTCCTTCACACTGCCTTTCAAATTCCCTTTGTGCTGTCAACACAGGGATTAAGTTTCTAGTATGAGGAGACATGTCCATCAGTCTCACCCACGCTGTCCCATGCTCCCTTGTGACCTTCATCCAGCTGAATGCTACATCTCTTCTGACTAAAAGGTAACACTTACAGGGTGGCTGACTGATTTACAGCCTGGGGCTTGCACATTTGAGCAAACATTTTTATTTTGCTGAACTAGAAGTTGAAGGCTCTTAGTTTGATTTGTATTCTCCCCTTTGTTTCTGATCCTCCTGAGAATCTTGGCCCTGATCACAAATCATGGTGTGTTCTTGATGGAGAGGATGCAAAGAAAATGGACCTATTTTTACAAAGGAATGAGATTTAGTTTGTCTTTTCATTAACTGTCTGCAACCTTTCAGCCAAAGCTCAAACCATCCCTGGCCTTTGAGCTCTGTGTGCTGACTGGAAAAGGTGAGTCAGCAGCTCAGGACTCGGAAACCACTTCAACCACTCATTTCGTTCTCAGCACTGTCACAATCTGCTCGTAGGGCTCCCGAGACAGTGGAGATGCAGGAGAGGATGGTTCAGCTGCTGTGGTTTCTAACGTTCACCCTGGGCTTAGCAAAAAGGGGTAGACTCCTGCAAAACTGAGGGCTGGAGGGAATTCAGAGTCCCTTCAGTCCAGCTAATGGGATGGAAACATCCAGAGCGCATGGCAGAACCCAGGGAGCAGGCACGCAGTGGGAGGAAAGGTGGAGCTGCTTGGTGGAGGGTGGCTTTGGTGGTGGGGACAGGTAACAGAGTGGGATTTGTTCCTCTGCTGAAAACTGTCCCTCCCTGCTACCTGCTCTTTGCCAGAATGCAAGTGGGCAGCTCTTGCCAGGGAGAACATCTGCTCTTCACCACAATCAGCCCCTAGCTGCTGGCTCCAGCTTCTTTTGGGAAATGCACTGGAAATCTGCAATTTTGTCTTGAATTGAATGTGCCAAGTAAATTGATCTAAAGCTTCTATATATTTAGTCTCACTTCACTGAAATAATATAGGAAGCTTGCTGTTTTTCAGCTTTGTTTGAGACTGCAGTAAACACGAAAACAACGGAAGCCAAAAAGAACTTTATTCTGGTAAATCCAGGGGTCAGGCTCTTGTTTACAATACTTAGAAATACTGCTGTGACCAAAAGCATGAAAGCCATACAGAAAAGAAGAAAAGAATGTTCCAGCAGGGTTCTTTAGAATTTATTCTGTCATTAACTAAAGAGAATTAGGACCGTATTTGAAAGGTGGAACTATGGCATAAGACAGAGGTAGGCTAGTCCCTTTTTGTGGCAGACCAAACAGAGTAGCTAAGCAAACTGGGAAACTAAACCTCTGCACTTCATCTTAAAAATAGTGGTTTACAATAGAACCTGGCCCCATGCTATGAACTCCTTGTTAAAGACAGTAATTTCACAGCTGCTTTTTAGGTTACAAAGCGTGTCTCAGCTACAGAGACTAGTAATTTCTCTACCAATTCAAGAATCCTCAGTGCTGTGGCCACTTGGCACCTAAGAATGTTAACTGTATCCCATAGGCCTTGCTGGGAATAAATGTCCTTCTCTAAACAGGAATTTGGAGAACTTCTTTTGCCCCTCTATTTCTCAGGAGACTGTAACCATAAATTTACACATCTTGGGAATTTTTGGTGTGGTGTAGCAGTTAGTCTTTAGTTTGTTGGCATCTTTATAACGTAGTCATGAATTCTTTTAACTCTGCTGGTTTCTCCTTCCTCCATCCCTGAAGTTAGTCTGCAGGAAGGAGACACAGGGCATGCCTTCATTCCTCCATGGGACTCTGATGCCTATGTTTCTCTTCTCCAGCATGTTTCTTCTAACCTAAATGACATTTTCAATTTTTATTCCCTGTTTTTAAAGTTACAGCAGGACCGCATAGAAATTTTAGCATGAGTCATGTGTACTTTACTGGACCATTAATCTCCAAATTGTTGTTAGTCTGGCAGAACATCAGAGAATATATCAAAATGATGGAAGATGAATTTAAGAGTAGTTGTAGCCAAAGTGTGCTGCTCTTTCCCCGGACCTTGGGAATTCTGCCTCTCTGGAGGAGGGAGTGTGCTGCAACCCCTGGTCCATGACAGCTACCCAGGCAAGTGGATGAGGTGGTCTGCAGGGCAGAGCATTGGGATGTCTGCTGCTCTCTTACACTTTTTCACCAGCTGGGGAAATAAGGCTAATGGTTCTGAGCTCTGTAAACTCCTTGGCAATATATGGGTGAAAAGCTCTGTGTCAGATTTAAGTGTTACGATTTTTTATTAAGGAAAGGCTGACAAAAGTATGATGGAGGGCTCCAGCATTACCTGTTTTGTATTAGTTTGCCATACGATGTGGGCAGACTGCACTGCTGAGAGCTGGAGTCAGCTGCAAAAGCCACAGAGTCAAGGGGAGCCTGGCAATATTGGGGAAGTATTGAGAGACCTGGCCTTGCATGGTGTCTCTGTGCTGGGAGAAGGCTGGACTCACAAGAATGACGTGAGAAAATGTGCATGCACAAAAGCCTCCTTGTGAGTGTTGTGATTCTGCTCTGAGATAACTGCAGCTGCCCTGTCTCACAGGAGGGGAGAAGCTGAAGTTAATGCCAGCCTTGCCCTGCAAGCCTGGATATAGGAACAGTACCAGGTCTCTGCTGCACTGATGACAATGGTCTCACCCTGCCCTGTCACAGGGAGCTGCTCGGCCTGTGACAGGCTGAAAACAGCTCCAGCTCTAACACTGTTGGTGAGACCTTGGTTGTAAACTATTTAAAATCCTCTGGGGTGAGTCTAGTAGTGACACCCAGGGACAGGCTTCATTGTTGCTCTCCAGGATTTCAGCATCCTCTAACTTCGCAAAGACTGCCACTGCTGCTGTGCCCGTGGATGCTGTGCCACAAGTTCCAAGCAGGAGACCTGGCTACATCTGAGCAGCAGAGCTGCATGGTTACCCCAGCAGCCCTAAAACCTACTTCCTTTGCTGTTGTCATAAGCTAACCAAACCAAGGAGACCTTTTCCCAGCTGCATTGATGGCCTGTGAAAGCAAGATCCTAGCACACCATGCAAAAGGTAGATGTGCAGCCAGAGGAGCAGCAAAAACCACAGCTGGCCTGGAAGAAATGAAATGGAAGTGTGTGTGAGAGAGAGAGAGGAGCAGAAGAAGCAACAGATCAAGGAGCAAAAGAATGATCTGTATTCATAACCAAGGATGTAACTGACTGCACTAAAACTGGGTAAGTGCTGAAAATGTGATTGCGACAAGTCCAGCTGCCTGCGCCCTGATAAGCCTCATGTGGATGGCTTGTCAGGAAAAGGCCTGGGTGCTGATAAAACTGCTATGCAGGCGAGTCCTTGGGGAACAAAACTGCTCAAATAACAGACGGATCACAGTAAACTTACAGCACATCCTCTGTGCAAGTTGTCCTCCTCCTCTCCCAGCAAGAAGACAGACAGTGGGAGCTAAGGTACCCAAAATGAGGGGCGGGGGGAAGGCACTGAGCAGCCACCTGTCCTAGATAAAAGGGATTTCCAGGCAAAAGGATCACCCTGTGGTAACCATTAACTCCTGAAGATGGCCAAAGACCTGCTCAAGTGTTGGTAGCTTGTCACTGAAGAGGAACCCAAAAGCTGCAGTGAGGATTTGGCATTTGGCACCCTTGGTCTCATCTCACACAGGATCCTGCCAGAGCACCTGTGCCTGTGAGTATGGGGGGAGTGAGTGTGGGTGAGAAAATGGGACCAAAACGATTTTTCAAAATGAACATCATCTTCCTGTTTCACAAGGTCATGCGCTGTTGCTGCATTAATTTGCTGTATCATAGCTACGTTAAAAACTTCTCCATTCTTAAACAAAGCTTTCACATCTTTTTTCATTTATAACTGGTAAGACCATCAGAGTTTAAGAAGCTTTTGTTTTGATGTGATCAATGGTGCAAAAATATAATCGGGTCCAAACTGAGCTGTAAGGGGCTCTAAGGGCTGAAAAATACTGGATAAAAATATCAGACAAAACAAGGAGGGCAAGGAAAGTTCTCAGATGCTTTCATTGATGGAAAGTGCAAAACTGAAACTACTCCCAAGCACTTTGACTTCACCATTCCGACCCAAAGTAAGTGGACTTCCCACATGCCTGCGTAAAGGCTGAGCAGGTCATGGCCCAGGAAGAGACATACTGCTGAGAGTCATCTGAGTAAGACTGCTGTGGGAGCCCAGCCAGGTTATAAATGGATTGAAGGGTAGGGTTCCCACATCTTCTCTGAGGAGACAGCCCCAAAGAGTTACTGTACAACTCCTATTTCTCCTTCAGCTGCTAGCCTTCATTTCCATATTTCATATCTCTTTAAATGAGCCCCATCTCTTTGGGATCCTGCTTTCAGTTAGTGTTGTTGGCCTTACAAGCATCTGAAGTTTAAGCTGTTCTTCTCTTGTTTGCCTTTTTCTGAGTTTTATTGTTTCCTGTGTAAGATGGTGGTTTCCATAGATACCTTGGACATTATTTATTTTTCCTTCCTGGACATACAGTTCCTCCCAATGAATTACAGAGCAATTTGCCACTTCTGCTTGAGGCCTTGGTTCCTTCATCCACATCACAGCTATACTGAGCATTTTAACACTGTTGTTCTAACATGACATCTTGATAAGCTGCCTTGTTCTCTTTACACGGCTTTCAGTCCACATGAGAAAACTCTGGTCCAGCCAGTTTTAAATTAAAAAATGGTACATCGCATGTCTATTTCAGGATTTTGTACTGATAATTGTTGGAAACTTTAGCTCAGCTTTTCTCTGCTATGGGTAACTGTTAAACAGAACACTGTTTTGTTATTTTTGGTCTCCACCCCCCGCCTCCTTGAGAAACGTTATCAAAGGACAAAGTCTGGCAAAGTATTCAGGATTGGTATGCTCCTAAATGAGAGCTTAGATAGCAATGATGTTGTTCTTTCAGCAGCTCTAGCATGAGTTTTCTCTCTTTATCCTGTCTCCACCTTGTCCCAGAGGAAAGCATATGTCCTGGATTGCAGAGGTAGATGCTCATGTGAGTCACTGCTTGGTATTTAGTGGTGAGAAATTTGAGCACTATCAGTCTCCCCAGATCCTAACAGAAGCAATGAAAAATCTGGACATGGTGTAAGTTAGTGCTCTCTTGGGTCTATTCTGCTCTTATCTGGCTATTCAATGCACAAGTGGGGCTGTTCTGCTGATTCAACATTACAAGAAATGCCGCCAGGGCAGATCCAGGCCACACTTAAGGAATTACAAAGGAGACCATTAGAGTCACAAGTTTTCTCTTTAGCTGATTTATAAATGGATTTGTTTTCTTTCTTACTCATTTGTCCCAGAGCTGTTAATAAGTAACCTTTTCAATGTCCCTGCTCCTGCAGGAGATGTGAGGAAAATGTGTGCTCATGTGAACTTGCTGCAAGCTCTGCAGCTGGGCTGGAGATCCTGTGGCTGGAAGGCGGCCTCTGGCTTGAGCTTGGAACCTCCCATCCCAAGTCAGAGGGAGAATGGTACTGAAAGAGGCTGGGAAACACTGGTCCCAGGGGAGCTGCAGACCTGTAGCTCCTTTTTGAGTGGGCCCGGGGTTGCTGGACAGAAGGGTGGGCTGCTATGACTGTCCCTCTGTACCCATGCTGCCTTATCCAAAATATTTCATGTTTGTATTTTGAAATATTTGAGGCAAGAATAGTGGGGGGAGGGGTGAAAGATTAATGGAGACATAAAAATTGAAGGCCAAACTATGGCTTGATTATAAATGAGTTTCCTTTCCTGAGCCCAATTCTCCTCTCAGGATTCACTGCATATCCCAGTAATAAGTAATCTGAACTTTAGAGATTAATAGCATCCTGTGCCAGCCCATTCATCCAGCAAAATTCCTTTGCTGTTTTGTTACATGTCGACATGAGGCTCCAGCCTTTTCAAGGTGCTCCTCTGACCATGAAAATTTAGATTAATATTTTCCTTACTACCTTTGTAATTTCCAAGGAGTATTTCTTCTCTTACGCTCAGGAACTTTGTCAAGGCCTGTGCCCCGCAATAGCCTTTGATCCCATGTTCTTTCCCATTGGTTGTCACTAAAAATACCACAGGGTAATTAGTTTCCTGCTATTTGGAATGGAAATTGTAGCAGCATGAGGAAGAGAGAATTATATCCATGCCAAATATCATGAGCTGAATTCTCCTCGTGGTTTGTGGGAATCCTAGTTATTAAAGCTGACCTCTGAGAAATCAGTATATTTTTCCACAAGGCCTGGACAGTGGATGTGCTCCTCAGCAAGAGAAAGGAGCTATTCCAGCTGTTCCTTTTCCTGTGCTCTGCAGTGAGGAATGGAGATAGCAGTGCTGACAGGTGGAGGTAAAGAGTTGGGAAGTGTTTAAGCAGAGTGCTATCTTTTTTTATACATGCAGCCCTAACCCTGGCCTGCTGAAAGGAGGCAGCAGAGCTGCTGCCCTGCCTGAACAGCAAGGGGTCTTTGCTTCATCTGTTAGCATGAGTTGCAAAGGGAAGGTGCCTACAGTGTTGTCTGCTGCAAATGGGGTGCTATGCATGTTAAGGGAGGAACAACTCACTGGGTACCTCACAGGACTGAGAAATGCTCCTCTAAAACAGCAAATACACGTGCTGGAAATCACAGTATTAAGGGGTGGCACAACGTGGATAAAGGCAAAATCCATGCACAGTCAGACACTGCAGCTTATGCACTCACATGTGGGACTGCTGTGGAATGGGCATCGTCCCCCAGGGGCCTTGCAGTGGCTCTGCTGATGCTGCACCGGCTTGGAACAATGTTTGTGTGTCTGTGATTGGTCTCCAGTGGTTTTTGGTCCTGAATGGGAAGTGAAACTTCAGGAGAAAAGCTGGTTGCTTTGCTGTGCAGAAATCCTCAGGCAGCACAGGCAGCAGCTCTGCTTGCTGACATGTGGCGCTTTGGGCAGCTGTGCTGTTTATTTTGGAAAGCAAGGAAGTGAGCCCCTGAAAGTGGTAATGTTGTTCAACACACAAGGTGATCCCAGGAATCTACAGTTCAGAAAAAACATCCTTAAGGTGTGGTGAGAGGCTTGGTGGCCTCAGCCCCTTCAAGGCAGGAAAGGTTGTCAGTGGAGAGGGCATACAGGAAAACTGGTGGCTGCTGGGGTTGTATTTTGATGCCACTGGGAGTCAAAGTGTGCAGGGTGCAGAGCATGCTGTGGGTGACGGGGGGTTTGGATCTGTTTCCTCTTAGGTCATCCCCTGTCAGAACCTCCTGTGGGGCGTTGCAGCATTTACAAAACTCAGGACATTTTGTTCTCCAGGAAGTTTCTGAACTTGCTGGCCCAATGTGGGTGTTGAAGGTGGGAGTGGTTGTTCTGGAGGCTGTTTCCTCTCTTTTTTTCATGATGACATGTACATCCCCCTCATGTGTGGGTGGTTGATAGGATGCAGGGAAGGGTGGGCCGTACTGGGTTGGTGATGTGACTCACACATCACCCACCTTCCAGTGTAAGCAATGGTCCTGCTGTCTTTAGCAGCAACAGTAATTAAATAGTTGTACACAACAGCTGCCTGGGGCTGAACTGGGAGCAAGTGACCAAAGCAGCTGAAGGTTAGTGCCCATTGCCATCCAGGATGCTGGAGACAGAGAAGGGCATGGCTGTCTATATAGGGATGAGAAAAGCTGATATGATGGTGGATTTTAGTGAAAGACAAGGCAATTTCTCAAAACTGAGGGTGACCACCTCACAATTTGCAATGTATTACTTCCAGCTCAAGAGAAATGTATGTTAACCACAGTCTCAATAGAAAGAGAGACATTTCTATGAGAGTGTTGAATTATTATAAAAGTAATACACACTTATTCTGTGTCAACAATGTCTAGTAGCTCTTAAAAGAAATAACATCACAAAATAAAAAATACTTGAGCTGAATCAGCAGAGTATTTAAAATGCAGGAATAGGAATGCTGATAAGAAACAGCCCATTCCCTTCTTATTTTATTCCACAAAAACCATAATTCAACTGTTGGAAGTTATGTTAATTTTAAAATAATAAAATCTCTTAAAGATGCATATTCAGAGGCAAAAAAGGGAAGATAAAATTAGTGCAAATTTGAAGCTCCAAAGTGTAAAAGGTGGTCAAAAGAAGCATAAGGAAAATACTGCGGCCAGAGAGTTAAGAAGAGCAAAGAAGAATGTGAGGATCATCAGCACAAGAGGAAGCCTGGCAGCTTTGTTGGGCCGTTGCAGCTCAGTGTATTTGAACTATCAATGATGACAAAGCTAAAAAGGTGTCAGTGCTTGATGCATCTTTCTTCCCCCCAGAAAGACAAACAAATGCCTTCACATCACGTGATAGTCAGGTATATTCAAGCAATAATTTAGCTGGTAAGCTGGGGAGGAGGGGAAGCCCCCTTGAGCTTACTGGATATTCTGATGAAATTTCAGGCTTTGAGGGTAATGGCAAAAAATGTTCTCCAGTTAAAATATAGCTTTGATGGCTGGTAGCAAATTAATACCAGAGGTTTCCTGACAGGAAACTGATGTAACTGATAGAAGTTTTCTCTTCTGATTTGAAAAACCTCTTTGATGTGAGAATCCTAAAGAAATGAGTATGATTACAAGTAGTATATAGGCTTAGAAGTCCAGTAAACATGATATAAATGTGAAAAATAGCTGTCTAAAGGTCATTGTGTCAGCATCATCCTGACACTTGCTGGTTCTGTTTAAGAATATTGAGTATCTGGGTTTGACTGCTGCAATGTAAGCCAGAAAAATAGCTTCCTGCGGAGAGACTATTTAATGAGCAGGCTCTGGGAAAACTTGGTGGGGACGGTGTATAACACCAGGGAGGTGGGCTGTGAGGCCGAGGTGGGAGGGGGTGTGAGTGCCTTGCAGAGAGCCGGGGAGGCTGAGCACCGCCCCCAGCACTGCACCGTGGGAAGGTCTCTGACCCGGCAACCTGCTTTGTGCACGGGTGAATGGGGCACTTGATGGTGTGGCAGTCTGGGTCACTGGGGCTCGTGCCCAGAACCCTTGGACATCACCTCTCCAGCAGTAAATCTGCGCCGCAAGGCTGTGGGGCTGCCCAAGCACAAAGCACCTCTGTGCTGCGGGCAGCTGTGGAAGGGAGAGAAGGGCCTGTGTGCTGCCTGCTCCCTTGTAGCTGTCTCTTGCTGCCATTTCTCAGCTTTTGCTGCCTCTAGCACCCACCAGCTCTCCAGGATTTCCACGTGCTTTTCTTTTTTTCCAGGAAAAGAGGGCTCATTCAATGTGTGCTGTGCAATTTCCTGGGGTTGTATCCCAGCCACAACACTAAAAGCAGTAAAAGGATGAGGTACTCCCACACCAAGCAGTGCTGCACACATGGATAGCATATAGCAGGGTGGTTGCCATGGCTGAATTATATCCGGACGGAACCTGGAGCTTTGCTGGGCAAAGGAGGGAGCACCTTTTTACAAGTGTGCCTGTATCCCACAGGGAGAGCCTCTGCACTGTGTTGGCCTTTGCTAACAGCATAGCTTGTGAGTGCGTTGTTCCCTTTTTGCTGACTCCCTGCATTCTGAACCAAGGAAACAGAACTGGGAGAAAGTCCAGGAGCCACCCTCATCCTGAGGCAGGATCAGCTACAACAGCACTGGCAGATAGAAATGTCATTTGTCTGAAGACAACTAATGAGCCTCCTTTGCTGTTCTTCTTTGCAAACTTAACAATTCAGTTCCTTCAGTCTTTCCTCATAGGTCAAGTTTTTAGGCTTGCCATCTTTCTTGTTCTCTTCTGGAGTTTCTCCAAGTGGTCTACATCCTTCCTGAAAGGCAGTGTCCAAAATTGGTCATAGAACCTCACAGGAGGATTTACCAGCTTTAGACAGAGGGAAAGATTGTTATAAACTGCTATAGCTGCCATGACGTTTTCTCTGGAAAAGCTGCATAACAGATTGCTCACCACACTGTCTTTGGGTGATGGCTCTTCTCTAAATGTAATATTTGCTTTTGTCCTTAAGTGAGTTAGATGTTTTCACCAGGCTCTCACCTATTTGTCAAATTTAATTTCAGTTCCAGTCCTATGTGTCAGTGTGCTTTGCTCCCAGCTTGGTGTTATCTCAGATACAGGCACACTCTTTATCTTCCAGCTGACTAATGCACAGGTATGTGTGCGCATGGGACAGTTCAAGCTGCCAAGCTGTATAGCCTAAATTCATAGGAGTCTGTGGGTTTTGAGGCATGTAGGACTGCATGATTTCAGTATCAAATGTCTCTGAAAGACAGCATCCAAAAAACCCATTATACTGTTTGGATTATCAGTTTCACTGACACTTCAATGTTTGTACTTCAGCACTTACAAGTATGTCATCTGGAAAAATATAACCCAGTAAAAGTGTATTTATTATTCTACATAGCACTACAAGGAGGGGCAGAGATCGCACCAGTATTTAGGCCACAGTCTTTGCCACATGAATAATTAAGACTCGGAGCACAGTCTCCCACTACTCCTTGTAGCAGCTGTAAAAAGTGATGTAAAATCCTGATCTGGAGCTTGAATTCTAATTTTGATATGCTGGGTGTCTCACCCTGATATTTTGAAATAAAGCCCCTTAAACCAAAGTCATTGACTTACTGTATATGTGCATGTATGTAAATTCTAAAACAAACCTGAGCCTCTTGACAGGCTAAGAAAAGATTTTTTCCAACATGTTGGCTTGAAACAGGTGGTTTACATTACTTTGCAGCAAAGTCTTCCTAAGTAACTTGGAGAAGAGCATGTTTAAATGAAAAAGGCAGATGAAGAATGAGTAAGAAGTCAGTTGGGGACAGGGAAAATTTCATAAAAGGGTTGATAAATGAAGCAGTGTGGATTTTCTGAGTGTTTATGCATTCAGATGATTGGCTGTGGTGAGTCTGAAGACAGGATTGCCTTTTGGGTAATGTGCATCAAATCTGATGCAAGTTCAGCAACCTCACAGAGTAATCAGTGAGTTTTTCAGGCAATTCAGCCTGAAAAACTTCATGACTACTGAAATCTCATTTTCACTCACCAGGAGGATGATGTGTGTGTCCCCTTTCCATGTTAAACAGCAGCACCAACTGCTCCCATGCCCTTTCCCTACCTTCACTGCCAGCAGAACTCCAGACACGAACTCCTGCAGTTAGAAAATCTGCACAGACTGCATTGCCAGAGCCCCTCTCTCCTGGGTGGGTTTGCTGAGATTGCGTGAGAAGTGCTGGGTTAACTTATCGCTGCCTGGGGTGGTGGATGATCATGTTTCTGAGGTAGTGCGAGTCCTCACCTCACTTCATTTAGGCTGGGACCATACCATCTCCTGTGGAATGGGTTCAGTACTGTGCAAGGCCAGCCTCCTTGCAGCTCTGGTCAGAATGCTCAAGAAAAATATAAGCAAGTAATTCTATATGCAGAGAAGTGGTGCTGGACTCTTCAGGTAGATGGAAAAGGCTGGAAAAGACAAACATCCAGAAAGGATCGTTTGTTACAAATTGACTGAGAGAATAAAGTCCTGCAGGACTGAGTGTTGCAGAAGTTGTGAGATAGAAGTGGAAGACAGGCAGAGGGAATAGACTGGCAATAAATAAATTAAGGTTTAAAATGAGAACGTTTCTGCCCATGCAGAGGAGTTCTGAGGGGATAAAGGTGGTGGTGGGAACCATCTCTGTCAGTGTGGCACTTGTGCAGTGGAAGAGGGATGGCCTTGCAGAACAGCCTCTTGTGATCCCTTCTGTAACAGCCTGAGCATGAACATCCAAGCGAAAGATCAAACATCAGCTTTATCTGTTATGCTAAGTCAGAGCTTACAAAAATATTTCTATTTATTAGAGATGATGGGTCACAGAGAGATTGTCTGAACCAAGCATGGCTTTGGTCTATGCACAGCATCTTTTCTTTTCTGCTTGACATTCCTAACGTCACTCCTTAAACAAGCCTGAGTCGCTCCTTATTGCATGTCTAAAAGCAACTGGTTGCCTGATTCCTTTTAACTTTTGTTACTAAATCTTGTTTGGTGAGAAGGGTGTTGAGGGGGGGCAGTGTTGGCTGTGAGTGACATCTCCTGGCACGCAGAGGTGCCAGCGGCTCAGTGTAGTGTTGGCTGGAAGGCCATTTCCTATCTGTCTTGAGCTCTGAAAGACACAAGAGTCAAATCTGCTTCCTTGCCATCACACAGAGCTGCCACCCACGCTGGCGTGGTCCTTCCTGGTTATTCAGTAAGAGCAACAGGGTTTCCGCAGAAAAATTACTGCTACCTGGAGTGGCTGACAACATCCTTCCCAGTTCTCTGTCTTGGAGACAGAAAGGATGTTACATCTGTTTATGTTTTGGGGCCATCACTGGATGGAACCAGTGGTAGCCCCTACAAAAAGCAAAGAGACCAAAATTGGAAACAGACAGAGATGCCTGAGCAGCTGGGCTGTGCTCCAGCATCTGGAGAGTGCTTAGTGCCCGTGCAGCTGGGCAGGGCTCCAGCACCAAGCAGCTCTGAGCTCTGGGAGAAGAAAAGCAGCATAATTTCTATGCCTACTTATGGCCCTACGGGATGTTTTTGTCACTGCACACAGTGGGCAGCGTGAGAGAAAGAGTGAAGATCTGTCTCTGGATTCTGACTGGGCCCAGGGACAGAAGATCGTGTCTGCTTAATCTTTAGCTGAGGAAAACTGCTAGTGGAAGGAAAATCCTGGGGCCTGGCAATCAGTCAAGTACTGCTCCACTTGGTGGACACTGAGGAGGGTTTGCATGGCATTCTGTAGTGCGAATGTGAAATTCAAAGGAGCCGGAGGAAGATGGAATAACTTAATTCTTTAGCCCCTGCAGAACCTGCAATTACACCTAGAGCTGATGGAGGTAACCAAGTGCACAGAAAAAGGAACTTATTGAAATACCTCACCTTTCTGAAGAAATGGCAAGTGAATTTTAACTACATTGAATTCTTTAGATGGATTTTCAGCGTTGTTTTTTGGTTTGGTTTTTGTTTGGATTTTTTTAAATAAGTTTGTCTTTTTTAAACAAGTCTGTCAAATATTCAAGTCTGTACACTATGGGTGCTCTTTGGAAGGTTACTACTTTGTTCCACTACCTTCTGGATTATGCTTATCATCTTGTACCTTTTCTTGTATGAAAGATTTCAATAAAATGTTCCTGGGTAGCATTAGAGTTCACAGAGCTGGATGGTCTGGTATGGGATACAGCAATGAAGTCACCTATCTACAAACCCCAGAGTCCTGAAAAGTGCTCATGATACCGAACTAAAATTCAGGCAAAAGTCATATCCAGGGCTAAGGAAATAATGTGCCTTGGCAAAAAAATTACTAATCTCAGGCTACTGGTGGGATACAGACAATTATCATCATGCCCTGCCTCCAGACAAGGGATTTCTAGCTGATAACTGGGATCGTCCCTTACAGTGAAAAAAATGTTCCTGCTTTGCTGCCAATGCTGGTACTTTAAGAGTGTGGCTGCTGAAAGATGCAGCAGGCTGACAATACCTATCACAACAGGAAATTTGAAAATCTTAGAACTTGTGTAAAGTCACACATCCTTCATTCCTATGACAGCAAACACATAAATCCGTTCATGGTTGCCTCTAGGCAAGATCTCAGAGTACGGGTGGCAATAATTACGTGGATGTGCTGTGCAAGTGTCAGCAGCAGTTTCAGTTTTCAAGCATGCTAACTTCATATCTATACTGTGCAGCTAATTTTACATTACAGTATCTGTTTTTATGCCTTTTTCTAGGGTTAAAATAATTTTTGTTCAACAGACATGCTCAGTGCTATCATAACCTGAGCCAACTACTCTCTCCAATAAGAAGAAAGGTCTGCCAACTGTCATGCTCTGCTGTTTCTAATCACTTCAGGCCCTGAGTTCTGGGCGTTTTTGAATAGAGTTGGATAAAATGCATTCTTACTTCCTACTGTCTGGTATGCACACTAGACTATTTTTTTAAGCTGCATTCTTGGAGATATTGGCAAGCATGCTGAGCCTCTAACAGGCACTCACAAAATGTGTTACAAGCTTCCAAATTTCACAGTTAACCTCGGCAGATTCACACGTGAGAGCGAGCACAGAGCTCTGGGACAGTGTTACATTCCCAAAGGGACTGTCTGCAGCATCTTCAAAGCAAGCTCTCCTGGCACTTCCATTTTCTCTAAGAAGGCACGTAGCTGTTATTTGTCTATAGTTCAAGATTTTCAGAGGTGCGTTTCTTCTTTTCACTTGGGCTAAATTCTGAAAATAACTTGAGGATTTAGGGTCATTGGTAAGGTCAGGTAACACTATATAGTTCTAGAACCTGGGACCACATCTCACATAAAACCAGAGCAGTTAGACGCTGACCCTGATCAGAACTTGAATGCTTTTCATATTTGCATGCATGACATAAATTGCCAGGATGGATTTAGGGCATTGATCTGGGTCTGGAGACCTCTGGAACCCAAGTTCTGGCAGGCGGATGCAGAGCAGGTTCAGTCACCTTCTCAGAGAGTGACAGTAGTTGATGTGGTTACCTGCACCGAGGTATTGCCATCCTGAATGACCTGTAATGTACTTCTAAACATCTCCTGGAGTATTTGTGTATAAGGAGAACAGAAACTAGTTCCCATGCAAGTCAGATGATCAGTGCTTTTGAGTATGGAGCATCACTGTTGGTGGAAATGGAATTCATGTCATAGTGGGAGCAAGTATGTCCCCTAGAGTCATTTGTTCATTCTAAGTGTTGAATTTACATCAAAGTTATAAATCTGGAAAATACACTGATACCCTTTCTAGAGCTCCATGGAGTAAGATGGTATTTTATTAAACAGTTGCAAAACTGGCCAAGTCTAAGTTGTGAAATGAGGTTTTGACTGTAGGATCGTGAAGGATTATCCAAAGCAGGCAAACGTGAAAGACAGCATCATGCTAGCCACTAACAAGTGCAGGTATATGTATATTGGTTCTAAAAGCTCAGATGACATACTGGTTGTGAATGATTTTCATCAGACATAAGCGGCGTTTTTTACAGAATTCTATTGCTAACCACATACATTAAGACAGAAAAATCTTAATTTGTTAGATAGGTTATCCCAAATATGCCTATAACATATAAGGAATTAGAGTGGTAGAAATTCTGCGAAGTGTGTGATTTATAACCATGTTGTGCCAGTTCTGCAAACACAGGCTATTCATAACCTGATGGGCAAAGGCAGATACTTCACAGTGCAGAGGGACTGCAGGAATGTGTCAAAAGACATGCCTTTGGGGTAAGATGGGCTACGGGGACACTAACATGGTTTTTCTGCTCTAGTCACAGGTACCAAACCAAAGATGTCCTCGACAAGAACGATTCTACTCATCCTGGGATTCCTCTCTACTCTGGCTGTAATTGCTTTAATTGCTGTAGCAGTGACCCAAAACAAGCCACTTCCGAAGAATATTAAGGTATTACAAGCTGGTACCCTTAGAGGAAAACAAGGTGGGGGATTAGGCATCCATAGTGCTCATGGACAGGTTGAGCCTTGCTGGCTCTGGCTAACCTCTTTTTCTGGCTCCATGCACCTCAACATCTTGTTTATGTCTTTGTGGTAAAACCAGTTACAGCTTCACAGGGAATGATCTCTTAAGTAACCAGTTCCAGCTTTGTGGTTTCTCTGCTCCTGTTTCCTTTGATGGGAGCCTTGCACTGAAACTCTGCTGAGGAGAGCAATGGCACCCATTCCCACAGCTGCCAGACAGATGGGCTGTATGTGCCTGGTCCCCCGTGTGTGGAGGCCAGCACACCCTGGGTCTGCTTCGGTGCCTCAGGTGTGGTAGTGGCTCTGTTTCGCCCACAGTATGGGATCGTGCTGGATGCGGGATCGTCCCACACTAACCTCTACGTGTACGAGTGGCCAGCAGAGAAGGAGAACGACACTGGGGTGGTGAAGCAGGTGGAGGTGTGTAAAGTTGAAGGTAAGAGGAGAAAAAGGAGCTGGGGAAGGGGCATGAGATGAAGAAGAAATAATGTAATAAGAGGTTGAGGGAGGAGAAATGTAGAGGAAGAGGCCAACAGTAGAAACAGTGTTACATCTGTGAGATAATGTATATCCCACTGCTTCCCATGGGGAGCTGTGTGTGCCTGACCTTCCTGGGGAGAAAAATAGATCCACTTTTTCCTTTGTTCTTAGGATGCTTGGAATTAATTGCTTTTTGGAAAGAACTACACCAAGAATGTACTTTAAAAAGTAAAATGTCTGCACGTACTCTTGCTGAAGTGCTGATGAAGACAATGAGAAGGGAGAGCATGGTTTGCTCTTTCTCAAGGCTTCTGTGCTAGCTATGCACAGCGCTTGTGGCTCAAGGTTGCTCAACTTATGTGTGTAATGGCTTTTCTTTTAATTCTGTTTAATTGCTCTGTAGATACTGTATGGTTTAGGAAGGCATAAATGAGGCCTGAGGGTGCACACAACAAGGAACAGCACAGACCATCATGGATCGCTGCATTCTGAGGGGATCAGGGGTGTTGTCAGACCTGCTTGGGGTCTTTTCAGGCCTCTGCAGTGCAGGGGAGAGCCCTACTGTTATCAAGATGCTGGGGTAGCTGCTCAGCACTGCGGCATCCCACATCAGGAGCAGCACACTGAGCATACAGCAAGCTGGAGCAAATGGGGCTTCACTGCTGCCATGCAGGCCCTGGTCCTGGGGCAGTCCAGGGAACACATGGCAGAGAAGGACAGTGATTTTTTCCTTGGGTTAGCCTAAGAGGCAATAGCTGAAGAACACCCAGTGTTGTAGTGTGAGTATAAAGTACACAAACAAATGACAGCATCTGCCCCCAGAGGAACCAGCATAGAAGGGTCAGGGATTTTCAGGCGCAGATCCAGGGTACACCCAGGCAGACTCAGAGAAGAGACTGCAGATGTTCAGGGCATGCTAAAGAAATGGTTTGTCTCAGCCCTCGCTGTCATAGCTTACTTTGCAGAGAAAGGGTGGCAGATGCTGGGCACTGTCAGCACCCACCACATGCATTGGGCTTGGTTGGTGCTGTAGGATTTCTAAAGCTCCTCAGGAACAGGGTGGTTGAATCTGATTCTGCTGCCTGTGATATGGTTTAACACACCTGCTCATGACAGCATTCTGGGGTTGTGCTTGGAGTCTGAACAATGAAGTGTCTGTACTTCTTGCAGGCCCTGGGATCTCAGGTTACTCCCATGCCACAGAGGAGGCAGGTCCCTCTCTGGCACAGTGCCTACAACAAGCAAAAGAGGTGATTCCCTCAGCACAGCACAAAGAGACACCTGTCTACCTCGGAGCAACTGCTGGCATGCGGCTTCTCAGGTACTGCAGGGCTTGTCCCCCTCTCCCGCAGCACTGCACCTGGGATTGCCAGGGAGGCACAGCGGGGGCCTCTCAGGAACAGTCCTTGGACACACTGCCAGCCCACATTGTGCCCAGACACCATCCTCTGCTGCTGACCTCTCTGAGCCCTGAGTCCCCTGGACTTTTCCCTTGCTCACTCACTCACTCCAACCCTCTATCATCTCCTGCCTCCACATGCAGCACAGAGACACCAGGAGATCAGCCGTGCCCAAGCCGAGTGCTCAAGTGCCCCAGCCAAGTGCCTACAATAAAGGGATGCTCAAACAACCCCACAGTCTGGTATTAGGCCTAATCCAGAATTTTTGAGCCCAAACATGTTGCTACTCCCCACACAGGGCCATCAGAGGCTAAGGTAACTTTATAATCACATCCTCCTTTAATTACAATTTGTGATTTTCATGAGGGTGACCCAGACCTCCCCTGGCTAGGACAGGGAACTGATCTTAGGTATATATAGCCTGGGAAATCTTCCTGGGGATACCTTCTGGATTTCTTCTCTAATGGTGAGAGTAAAGAGTGAGAGGAGTCTCCACAGTGTGATTCCTATCAGGACACACGCTGCAGAACAAGAGCTCTGGTGTCTGCTCCAAGTACCTACCACTCTCAGCTGCAGGGTCTGTGTCAGAGCGGGTGCCAGCTGTGCTGTCAAGGTGTGACAGACAGGAGCATGGCCAGTTAGGGCTGGATGACCCAAATGAATGACCATTGTCTTATAATTTACACTTGGTGGGGAGTTGCAGCCTGCCTGCTCAGAATAAAGCACATAGACTGCTGAGAGCTGTCAGCCAGAGTCACTCCATTCTTTCTTCCATTCATCCAGGTTGCAGAACAAAAGTGCAGCTGACAAAGTCTTGTCCTCAGTAGAAAACACACTACGCCTAGCTCCCTTCAACTTCCAGGGTGCCAGAATCATCACTGGTCAGGAAGAAGGAGCCTACGGGTGGATCACCATTAACTACCTTCTGGGTAATTTTAAGCAGGTACTATATCTATAGCAAGTACATCTGAATCATTGTCTTGTGGCACTTTGTAAGTCATGCCTTGCAAGAAGGTGTCACAGGCACTATCTTGCCTTGTAAGCCATTTACCAGGGATCAGGAAGCTGCACATCTTGCCTCAGCAGCTGTTGTGAGTACATCCTGATACTTAGTGGTATCAGCATGCACCACTATAGTCAGGCTTCAAGCACTGAAATAAAATACCAGCAAATAATTTTGTTCGGGTACAGCATCCTTCTCAATTCCTGATCTAAAATATTTCTGTTTCTGAAAAGTTTGACTATGATTCTTTCCTGCTGAGCTTATAAATCTTCTGAGTAACAGTAAGTGGACTGTTTTTTCTCATAACAATGGCATTAGGTTTCATATTCTTTGCCCTTCTGCAAACACTTGGACATGATCTATCTTCTGCTTTTACAAGCTTGCATTTTTCTTATGTCTCGTTTCTGCTCTCATCTCATGCCCCCTCCAGGACTTCCCATGTTTCCCGTGTTCTGTGCTTCTGCTTCTCTCCTCATAGTTCTTTCTCTTTTTCATTTCTCCAAAATAAATCTTCTCTATGCCCAATATATCTGGTTTACTTTGATTTTTTTTCCCCCAAGTCTGGCTGGAAAAAGCTTCTACACTCCCTGACATCCTCAAGTGAGACATCAGGAGCACTAGACCTTGGAGGAGCCTCCACACAGATTACCTTTGTATCAAAGGACCTCTCTTTGGAGTCCCCAGAGAACCAGCTCTACTTCCGTCTCTATGGCAAGGATTACCAAGTGTACACGCACAGCTTTCTCTGCTACGGGAAGGACCAGGCTCTGCAACAGAAACTGGCCAGGGACCTACAGGCAAGTACATCCACACCTGTAATTGAATGTGGAGATCATGGACCCTCCCAGCTTTGGGATACTGTAAAAGTTTCTGTGACCCAGCTCACCTCTTAGTCTGGATTAGGGAAATGTCATTGTTCTCCACACAGACTGGGCGTGAGGTGCCCAAAGAGGCGACAGTCAATGCTTTCAAAAGTACTACCAATTTGAGATGCCTTGATCCTTGGGCATGGGATAGCAAGAGAGCTGCTTTTAACTGAAGTACTCAGGGGAGGTGACATTTTACCATCCCTGAGAAACCCAAATCAACAGTGCAGCTTCACAAACAGTGACTTAAAGTAATTTGCCCAGAGTCCTACAGGGAGGCTGTGGCAGTACTCACATCTTCCCCTGCACAGCCAGTGCCTTAAGCCATCCTCATCCCTTTGACCTGATATGTGCACTTTGATGTGATGTACTGTGACAAGTGCCACCCTTCCTTGTGGTTCTTTCCCAAGGTTTTTCTTTCCCCAGTTACTCTAGAGCAAAATGTAACAGCTTGGATTGATTTTTACTTTCAGACCGTGGAGAGCAGCAGTCTCCTTGACCCATGCTTTCACCAGGGTTATCAGAGGACTATAAATATAAGTGACTTCTTCAAAAACCCTTGCACATCAGACAAGAAAAAGGAATTACCTTTCAGCCAGCTGTACATAGAAGGAAAGGGGAACTATCAAAAGTGCCGAGAAAACATCCAGACCCTCTTCAACAAAACCAATTGTCCTTATTCCAGTTGCTCCTTCAATGGGATATACCTACCTCCATTACGAGGGGATTTTGGGGTGAGTCTTCACACGTTCTTCAACTCTTTATAATCTAGAATGTCAGAAGAGCAGAAATTCAGAGTAATGCTAGAGTGCATTCTTTATGACTGAGGCACGAAATCATTTACAAGATGGCTTTTTGAACATGTAACTGCAAAAGTAGTGCTGCACTTGCTGTGAGGACAGACATGTTAAGAGCTACCCCAGTAAATACTGGCCTACCAGTACTGCGCTGTTCCCATTCTAACCCATCTCCTTGAGGTGCTCTGTTTACTCACTTTCTAAGCTGTTCTTCCTGATGTCCAGCACCAGAGGCAGGAGAGCGTGCTGCAGGCAGGAACACTGACCCTGCAAAGCTTGCCCCCTGAGGTCAGTGGTGGTACCAGATCTGCAATGCACTCAGCAGTGTCTGAGGGCTACTGAAACCAGTCAGCTCACCTGTCTGCTTCCCAGACATGATAAGGAGACAGTGCATGCTCTGAACACACATTATGTGTGACACTATGCTGACCATCAGTCCTCGAGCTGCAAGACATCAGTGATTGTGAGGCTTTCCAGGGAACTGCTGATACACCCTTGCCCTGTTCATAAGCTGCCTCCTACCTATCAGCTACTGGCCATGGTCAGAGATGGGGTTTCTGGACTTTGGATTATATGCTAGGGCTCTGAACAATCCTTTCAGGCCATCACCTCTGCTCTTTGTGGTGATATTGGTTGCACGCTCATCTCACTCAGTTGCCAAAATGGGATCATGGTTGTGGTGGCAATCAGTGTGTTCTACTGGCACACTTAAAAGAGAGAGCTCACAGAAGTTCTTCAGGATACCATAATTCCTACCTCCATCTCTCAGCAGCTCTGAGGCGTATATCTCAAAATGACATCACTCTTGAAAACATTCATGCTCTTGTGTGTGTGATGTTGCTTCTTATATTTCTCTGTCTATAAATAAACTCATTTTCTCTTGTGGGATTTGTAGCCTAGTCAGATAAAAAGAATCTTTCTCCTTCAGGCTTTTTCTGCTTTCTATTTTGTGATGAACTTTTTGAACCTGACCAGTGAACGAAACCCCCTTGCCCTGAACAAAGTGACCAGCACCATTGAGAGCTTCTGTGCCCGGCCTTGGCAAGAGGTGAGCACTGCTTGTTGCAGTAGACTGGGGCTGCTGATACTTTTCTGTAGGATAAAAGGCTGGGGTTCATCTCCAGAGAAAGATGGGGAAGATCCCCCAGCACCTGCAGTGGCTGCTCAGGAACAAGCTGGAGCAGTGGGAAGATGTGTTTAACAGTCTGGTGATTGCCTCCTTCCCTAGGTGAAAACAGCATATCACCACATCAAAGAAAAGTACCTGAGTGAATATTGCTTCTCTGGAGCTTACATCCTCTCTCTCCTGGAAAATGGCTATGAGTTCACTGAAAATAACTGGCAAATGATCCACTTCCTTGGAAAGGTGTGTTTCGTGGTGGGGAGGGCTCTACCCCAGCAGTTCTCTGCAGCCTCTACTGCACACCCTGGCCCTTAATCCCCAGGGGTGACACGGCCCCAGCAATGCCACAGGCAGCCTCCCAGCACTGATTCTGCTCTTCTGTTTCAGATCGGCAGCAGTGATGCAGGTTGGACCCTGGGCTACATGCTGAACCTGACCAACATGATCCCTGCAGAGGAGCCAGCCGAGCCCCCTCTCTCCCATGGCAGCTACGTGGGGCTGATGGTGCTGTGCTCCCTCGTGCTGGTGTCCGTGCTCCTGTTTGCCTGGCTTCTCTTCCACAAGCCCAAGTGCCTGCAGAAGGGGATTGTTTAGGAAGAGCCTGAAGGGGAGAGGAGCCATGTCATCCTGGCTGCTCAGGGCTAGAAGACCCCAGCAGAGCAGGCTGTACTGCAGAGTCCCTCTCACTGAAGCTACTGACTGTACAAGAAGGGCATTTATTTCTTCTGAATCACACTTGCACTGACAGATGTTGGGACATCAGGCTCGCCACCTTCTCTGCCAAGGACAGACAAGCTGGTGTCCCCTTCTTGAATGGGTCGTACTTTCATTCAGTGAAATTTTGCTGCTTGTTGGTTTCTGCCTTGTGCACAGCATTATGAAGAGAAAAGTGGCAGCAATCTTTGGGAGCCAGTGCTCCTGCAAGGGTTATCTCAGGGTCACACATCCCACTGAGCTCTTGGGAGCTACCACATACAGGGTAATCCTGCTCCTTCTCTGCTGAAGCTGTTCCCAAGAGCCCTTTCTGCACCAGCACACCTCTGCTCACCTCCCTGTGCCCTGAGCTCTCACAGACCTACAGCTGGGTACAGCACTTGCACCTGGTTGGCCCCTGAAGGTGGGTCAGGCTCCCAAATGCCACTCTGGGAAAAGAAGGGATGAGGATGAAGAAACTGAGCGTGCATGTGGTCATCAGCCCTTAGCTGGACTCTGCTGGCTGTCAGCTCCTTTTGCAGGAGGCAAAATGCCTTTTTCCCACGTCTTCCTGGTGTTGCTGGACCAAAGCTGGCTCACTGTTGCACTGAGCCATTCCCGCATCCCTAAGGTACATCAAGCCACAAGTTCCCAGCCACGCATTGCTGGTTTTTGTACGAACAGCTTGTATTGGCCCAGGTTCCTCGACCAGTAGTGATTGTTTATGCCTGCAGGGACTCTGGTGTGATCAGTGTGCCCTCAGGTACAGACCCACTAAAGCAATCCAGGGTCACTGTGCTGATAACACAGCAGCCTCCAATCTAGGGAGTGTGTATTAGCTGATGCTCCTATAGGCAGCTGGCAGCAGTTAACCAGCATGAGTATGCACAGGTTGAAAAGATCCACTCTTTCCACCAGCAAATTTAGGGAAGATTTGCCTTTCCTTCCCTCATGGCATAGGCTTATCCTATGGCCATAAGACCCAGGGCTTGTAAGTGCACATACTGCAGCCCATCTTCTAGCACACAACTAGGACGATGCCACTGATTGAGTTTATGAATTGCTTTCTTCTATTTTTCCATTTCTTGGTCCAAAAAAAAGAGAGGTAAGTCAGAAATCCATTTTTGTAAAAGCACTCAGAAACCACTGGTGCCTGTCTACCTCCCACAAAATCTTGGAAATCTCTTCTCCTAATGACCTGTAAATGTGGAGGCCAAAAGGAAGCAGATATTGTAGAGAGGAAGGCATAGCAAACGCACACCTGTTTCCCTGAGCAAAGGTGTAGGCAGTGTGGAGGGGGTCAGGATGTGCAACCCCAATAATGCCTTCCCCTTTAGGCAAGCACAGACACAGACCTCTCCCAGCCTGTCCCTCTGCACAGTCCAGATATTCACTCAGTTATTTCTACTTCATGCCTGGAAGTAGAGGCCCTAATACCTTGAAGGACCTAAAGGTAAGGGAAAAATCTACCCTATCCTAAGATCTTTGGGCAGATTGTTCTTCTAAATATACGTCTTATTTTTGCTCTGAATTAGCTGGCTTCAGCTTCTGTTGGATCCTGTTCTGACCATTTCCAAAAGACTGAGTAACTCTGCTATTAAAATCCCTTTTTCCTTGTTGGTGCTTGCAAGTTGTCATTATATCATATTAAATAGATTGGTTTTCAATCTGTAAAGTGCTCTGTGCTGACCTCACTTGTAGCCCTTGACTCCACTTCTTTTAAAAGTTTTACATCTTTCTGAAACTTGGACACCAAAGTTTTCAGCAGTGAGTGGTAGAGTCACTAATAGTGTATATATCTGGTTTTGATCTATACTCCATGTTCCCCATTCATATACCTCTGCTTCAGGTCTGCTCACTTAACAGAAAGTTTTTAGGCTGTTGAGTCCAGCTGGACTATTGCAACTCGGTCTTTTTCCCCAGTCACTGCATTTCAGAACAGCCTCTCTCTCACATCCTACATCACTGTCTCTCAATAGGAGCCTTTTTCCCTTCCGTGGGGCTCCACAGAAACATGTGCTATTCAAAGAATATTCCCCCAAGCAGGTTATCCAGTTCAATCCGCAAATGACCCTTCACCAGCTGTGAGTCCATTGACCAGTTTTTGTTTTATCTGCAAATACGCTGTGATGTCGGAATTCAGCTAGGGATGAGCTCTTCCTTCTGCTGTTTGCAGCAAAGATGGGTAGGTGAGAGATGAACAGTAGTTTTTGGCCATGGCTGGAAGGCATGCAGGAGAAACGTGTAATAAGAGCTGCTTCTGCTGCCCAGACAGCCTCATTTGCAACACACCTTGTTGCAAATGGCTCACGCAGAGCAGATGCCCTGGAGAAGCTCCCCAGGTCAGCTTGGTGCATGCATCCTTCCTGTGAACAGCATGGAAACCTGCAGAATGGCAATTCCTCTCCTGAGATCTCCTTGGGGATCTGGCAGCTGCTCAGCTGTGTCCATGATGAGAACTGGCAGATCCATTAGGACATGTCAGAAATTGATGCAAAAACTCCATGTGGAAGTTGGTGTGGAAAGCAAGCTTGTGCCAGTCTGCTCTTCTTGTCCCTGCTAAGGATTTATGTCAATGGAAAATGTCAAATACCTAGGAAAAGAACTTTTACTATGTTTTGTGTCTTTATTGCAAGTCTCATAGTATTAATATTGTTAGCTCCTGATTCGGGAGCCAGGTGAGCAGCTGGCATCTTCACTTGCTCCTCCTGTCTTAATTATCTTACTTTTTGGTTTGAGTTTTGGAGTTTTTTAAAGCTTTAAATGTGACTTAAGTGCAACCTAAAGGCCCCAAGCTAAGATAAATATAAAATATGTTACAATATTTTTAAACCTTATGACTTTTAGACCCCATCCGTAAATCAATCTCTCCAGGATCAGAACTTCTAAGATGACAACAGACATGCCACTTGAGCAGGCTGAGGCTCCAGGAACTGGTTGAGTGAAGGTATCCTGTCACTGCCTGTATGTGAACATTCACAGAATGACCTATGATTGTTTTCTCCCCATTTCTCCTGTTATTGCAGGACTTTATTCATGGAGGCTACACAAAATCCTTGGTCAAAGAGTTCAAGTTAATGAACATTCATTTCTTTGCTTCTGTGTTGCATCTGATCCAGCTGTATTCAACTCAAATGTGTGTTCCAGAGCCATTCAACATGTACATGAAGACCATTAATGATAGTGAAGGGAGTTTCCAAATATGCCAGTAATAATGTATCATTTCTCTTGTTAATACAGTTGATCTGCCTCACTGATAATTATCTGTGCCTTATTTCTAATTTGATAGCTTCTGGCTTTAATTTCTAGACGCTGCCTGCTGTACCATTTTGCTTTTCCTGGGTAAAGCATCTTTTAACATCACATGTTCTTGTCTAGCAAATATTTACTCACTATTCAGCCCTGCTGCACTGCCAAGAGTCCAGACCTTGGTCTCTCCTAGAAGAGAGAGCTCTCCTGGGCTCCTAGGAAGCTCTGAGATGTGCTGCAGCAAGGTGGGATGAGGGTCTCTGGTTTGGGTTCAAATGTTGAATTGTCCGTTTTTGGGGGGGTTCCTTGCAGAGAGATTTGATCGCTTTGTAGGGTGCAAGAGCAGCCTGGTCTCGCTGGGATTGATGACCTCTATGAACTCTGCCATATTCAGCCAAGTGTCAATGTGGGGCAAAGCAATCGGAACTTGTCAGAAGAGAGAGCCTGGGTACCTGCAGCACCCTCACCTCTGGCAGGAAAACTGTTCTAAGGCTCTAAGTACCTTTCACTCTCCTCCCTGATAAAGCTGCCTTTCCTCTGTGCACAGCTGATTTCTCCAGCCCTACAGCAAAGCACAGTGGGGCCTCTGCTTGGAAGAAAGCTCTCAGAAGTGGGGCCATCACCTCTGCAGTGGGAGGCTGATTTGAAGTGTTGGCACTGGCCAGGACTTTCCATTTTCTCCGAGAGCAGCTCTGGGCCGGATGTGTGCCCCTTCATTCTCCACCCCAATTCTTCCCATGCTCTGTGCCAGGCAGGATGTGCAGGCTCTGTAGGGCTGCCAGCTTTGTCCCAGGCTCAACAGCCTGTTCTGTAGGGACTGGGGAGGACACACTGAGGACAACAGTCCCTGCCACCCAGGCCATGTGTTTTCTTTCCATGGCCCAGCCCTGAAGAAATGGATCTCTTTTTTTGATGCACACACACGTCTCTGTATGCTTGTCATAATAAAGACTGCTGAACTGATGCCAGAAAAGTTTTCATGCTGTTTTCCAGAAGATGGGAGTTTGCCAGTAGTGGAATGGAGCCTCTGGCACTAAACATGGAAAAGTCCTGAGATGCGATTTCCCCTCCTGCCAATTCCCACCTGCTCTCCTGGGTAAGCTCTGAAGTTCCTGGTGGATGGGTAGCACACCCTCCTGGTAGAAAAAGGCACTGTGGTCTTTCCCAGGCTCTGGGCACCTCACATAGGTTGGGTCACTCCCAGGAAGGCTGCTGGTTCCCAAACCACATCTTTCCTTGCTTTAGCTTCATCCTGACCTCCTCAAAGCAGTTTGTTCTCCCTTGCTGCGAACTGGACAGAGGCAGTGCTCTGTTCTCATTTTCCCTCTCCCAGGCAGCCCCAGTGGCATCATGCTGGCACTCCAGCCCCCCTTCCCAGCCCCCCAAACAGGGGAAGGACAGTGGGCCTGTGCCCCTCGCTCACAGGGCTGCGTGTCTCTGTGTGCAGCCACAGCCATAGCTCTGCCAAGGCAAACAGTGCTTGACATGGTTGTTTTTTTTCTTCCAGCATGCACTTCCCACAGTTCACTCATTCTTATGGCTATTAGCTTGAACTTTCCTCAAATTTTCCAATCTTCCTCTGTTAACAATATAGCCAGAACTAAAATGAACCCATCAGATGGAGCCTTTCCATGGCCAGTTCCAGCAGAATCAGCTCCTTCCCGCCTGTGACGGTCAGCAATGCATGCATCCCATAGGAACCCTCCTGGGTAAGCTCTGAAGTCATAGGAACCCTAAAGGAACCCCATGGAATCCCACATGAAACCCATACGAACCCCATAAGAAACACATATGAACCCCATAGGAAGCCCACAGGAACCCCACAGGAACCCCAAAGGAATCCCACAGGAAACCCACAGGAATCCCACGGGAATCCCATAGGAACCCCATGGATCCCGTAGGAATCGTATTCCTCTCGCTCTCACCACAGTGGCACAGAGCACTCCTGCTCCCCCTCTTTCTTCCACTGCCTCAAGGTCTCTCCATTTTTGAACATCTGGGTGGGGGGTGGGGGAGTGTATGATCTATCCCAGATGTATTAGCCGTATTTTCCAAATTAAGTCTTTTTTTACTTCCTTTATATTGTTTGTTTCTTCTTTCACCGGTGTTTTCAAACATGTCCAGATTTATTGTTGGATTAAACATTCATTAGGTTGTCATTTTCCTAGAATGTGTAAAGGCCGTGCTAGGTCAGATCCAACAGGCAGCGCATTGGCACTCGTCTCCCGCTGTGTGGTGGGTGAGAATCTAGAGGGATAGTTAGGGAAACAGCATAATCCTTCTCTTCTACCCATCACGGGCTTGGGAAATTTGTGATCAAATAATTGCTTCAAGATCTTATAACTGTGGGTGCCCTTGTTCTCTACGAATTCATCTTATCCTCTTTTACACTCATTTAACTTCCAGCTTTGATAATGTAATTTCACTGTGTCTTTTGTGCAAAACTATTTCCTTTCGTATGCTTTCAACGTGCTGCCTGACAACAGGCTGCCTCCATCCCTGTGCTACGGATAAGGCTGACTAACTCTCCAGACATAATAATGTGTGAGATGTGTTCTCCACCCACATGAGATTTTGCCCATGGCTCCTTTTTAGGCTCTAATGGTCTGGCATTTCTTTTTTTATTGTTATTCCTCACATCAGCGTTGCTCGTCTCCATAGGAAAGTGAGAGCTTTCCTCATGTGTCCCTTGGCAGCACTGCAGTTCCAATCCTGCCACTGCTGTCCCAGGCTACTGAAAGCAGCCTAGGAAAGGAAAGGGGAGGGGGGAAACTGGCCAAACATGGGGCTTGTACTATTTTACTATAGCCCTGCCTAGCACTCTCTGGCTGCCAAGTAACACTGGGTAGTGCTGGAAACCTGGCCATGACTCTTTCACATGGCCTTCATTGCTGAAGGCTGGGGAGAGAGCAGCTCCAGGGGAACCCAGCAGCCCCGGGAGCAGAGATGTGAAGGAGGTGAAGGCATTTGCTACTGCTGTGTGGGCTGTCAGCTGTGCGAAATACCACCAGACGTGTCTTGCTGTAGAGACAAGAGCTGTCCTCCCATACCCATGCTCGCCATGCCCCAGCTTCAGCTACTTTGCTGTGGCTTCTTGCAAGGGCTGGGAGAAGCTATCACCTCCGGCACTGATTCTTGTTACCTGGCTACAGATGGGTGCAATGCCATTCCTGCTCCTGAACGCGTGTTGCTTTCAGACTGGCTAACAAGGCTGTAAACAGGGACTCCCTGGTTTTACCACTGGTCTTCCTGGAAAATTGAGGTAGAAAGACAGTCAGCAGCCCAAGCAGTGGTGCCGTGCACTGGTGCCAGGCAGCACTGATAGAGAATGCTTTGCTGGGCGAAGCAACGCTTGACACAGAAATTAGAGCAATGCAGCACAAACCCACCTCAAGGCTGAAGGGAAAGCAGATGTTTGGCATGGCACTGAGTGTCCTGTGCAGCCCATTACCGATGGCCAGAGGAGCTCCTTTCTCGCATGGCCTGGGTAGAGCAGAATCGCATGCTCATGTTACCAAAGGGAGCCTTTCTCTTGGCCTGTCCAGCCGTGATGGTAAACTTTTCAGCTGTTTGTGCTTATATTTGGGCTCTGTGTCAGGGTTGTCCTAGTAAATAACTCTGTCAGAGCCACTAGGCTGCTAGAGTTTTAGCCTCGTGGGGCAAGCCTGCAAAGCAAGGCTGCCTCTGGCAGTGGGCAGAGAGCAGAGACCATGAGGTGCCTGCTGCCCACTGGGATAAGGGTAGGAGAGAGGTGGAAAGGAACCAGGTTCCCCTATATCCAGAAACAGTTTGCAACCCTTTGTTAGCATACAGGGGGACATTTTAATTTGTCTCTATGCAGTTAAGCAATCTCTTGCTGCCCAGTGCCTGCCAGAGCTCTTTCTCGTGCCCACTCCCAGAGCAGGGTAGGGTGATACCAGCCTTTAAAGCAGAGTTCTGCGTGATGATCCCTGCTCACAAGACAACTCCTGCATCACGTCTCACGCTGCTCTGCCCTCCCCCTGCACCGTCTCAGCTCGGCAGTTTGGGCAGGCAGCTGTGGGGAGAGGGATACGGTCCCTGCCTCTGTTTATCCCGAGAGCAATGGGATCGCTGGGTGAGCAGGGCCAGGCAGAGGGGCCGACTGACCCGCGGAGCCCGCGGTGATGCCTCCTCTGCTTTCCCAAGAGATGAGGCCGGAGAGGAGGCGCGGCACGGAGCCGGGACCGGGCGCCGGTGAGGAGCGGCGGGAACTGCCCGCGCCGGGCAGGCACGAGCGGCGCAGGACTGCGGGAGTGGTG
>WEIT01031806.1:559271-574689 GCA_013389985.1 Dryoscopus gambensis | reverse complement strand
TTTAAGCTCCCGGCTGGGAGGGAGCCGGGGCTGGGAGCTGGTGCGGGCGCCCAGCGCCGCGGGAGGATGGCGCGGTGGCTGCGGCCCCTCGTGGGAGCCCTGCTCCTGCTCGAGGGGGCGGCCGCCCTCAGCTTCCTCCACCATCGCTACGAGGAGCTGGTGCAGGCCCTGTTCCGCGTGCAGAGCCAGTGCCCCTACGTCACCCGCATCTACAGCATCGGCCGCAGCGTCGAGGGCCGGCACCTCTACGTGCTGGAGTTCAGCGACTACCCGGGCATCCACGAGCCCCGTGAGTACGGGGGGATGGGGACAGCGGCTCGGACGGGACGGCTTCGTTGCCACAATCCCTGCCACGCGGCAGTGCTGGGGCAGTGGGTGGGGGTATCTCCCTTTCCAGGCAGGACTCCTGGCAGTGCCCAGGTGCCAGGCAGGCGGTGTCCGGCACGGACCCCGCAGCCAGCCCAGGGACGCGCACGCCCAGCCCGCACACATGAACCGTGCCGTGCACTGTGCTTGCCTGAGCTGCACCGTGGTCCGGGCGCGTACTTTGGACGGAGCTCTGAGTTTTCAGCTCAAGCTGATGCGAGAACGCAGGCGAGTCCCTCCCAGCACCCCACCTGCACTGCCACCCTCGCCCTGCCAAAACAGTGTTGTTCAGGCAAGGGGAGGCAGCACCCACCCCCTGCCCTGAGCTGCTGGGTAGTGACAGGAAAGAAAGTGTTCCGCCCTTCCTCCTCCAGACAGCAAAGCCAGGAGGACAGCAAGCAGGGACTCCGGCTTGTACAGCTCTCGCAGCGCCGTGGGCTGTGCAGCCCCAGTGACAGGCTGGTCTCAGGGATCTCCACCTGCTGCCACGTGGCCCTGTGGAACCTTGGCAGCAGTGGCCCCTTGAGCGGCTGCCTCTGCAGCCCGGAGATGCTGCCCAGCCAGACCTTGCTGGCAGCCAGATGCCCCGGGGGCGCTGAGGAGAGCAGCTGCCTCTCCAGGCTGGGGGCCTGCACAGAGGGCTCCCTCGCATCCCTGCCTTGCGTCCCTGAGCTGCAGATAAGGACAGAGCTCTCCCTACTTTCTGCAGGATATTTTGCCTTTTCAGATCCTGGCTGATGTGGCTAAACGCAGGGGCTGACACATGCAGGCAGCCTAGTCACATGGAAAACTGCCAGCAGGGCTGCAGGGGTGAGCAGAACCTGTGCCCCCCTCGGTGGGGCAGCCCCCACAAACCCCACAGCACCCCATGCCTGGCAGCACTGCACTGGGGGCATACTGTTCCACTCCTGTGGCCCAGAGTATCATTTTTAGGGGTGCCAGTAGATGGGATGGAAGGCTTCCCACCTTGACTACCTCTGTGACTGCCCTGTTCAGCACAGGAAAGCCTGCATTGTGCTAAGGGCATCCAGGGCACCTCCACAGTGTACCAAGGGCTGATTCAAAGCACAGAGTGAGCAAAGGGCACTGGCAGTGCACCACTGGATTTTAGACTTGCAGAACCACATGAAAGCAGCTGGAAAGGCTGTACGAGATGACTCAGATCTCCCCTGCCCCAGGCAGGCAGCATGGACCTGTGGCCCTGTAGCAAGGGCCACTGTCAGGCTGGCACTTTCAGCTTGTAGCACAAAGAATTTGGGAAACTGTGGATTTCCTTGAAGGACATGAAAAGTAACTCTGAAAAACAAGCTCAGAGTCAATGGGCTTACATGCAGTAATTAGTGCTTGAGTGTCCATGTACATAAAGTTTAGGGGTTTGCAAAAGGCTGAGAAATCCTGCTGCAGATTCGAACAAAGCAGAGAATCCCTGCTGAAACCTTATTTTTTTAAAGGCTGCACAAATGCCCAGGATTTTTCTGTATTTTTAATAACTGGATTATCTAACTAAATAAGTTCTCATGTCCCTTAAATCTAACAAGATCAAAATATGTTGCCTACGTCTGGTGTCTTGCACTGAGACACAGCAATCAAAAGACATAGAAAAGCAAACTCTTTAGCTAAAATTAGATTTTTTTTTTTTTTTTAAATGCAGCAAAAGGCACAGGGGCTTTTGCAAGCAGCAGCTCACAATCTGGAATGTGATGTCTTTTACCCCAGGGATCCTGACGGACACCACAGCTGGCAGCAGGGCCAGCGAGTTTGATCCCCTGATCCCTGCTAGTGGCCAGAAAGCTCGCAGTGCAATGGGAGTCTCAAGATCTGGCAAGCCAACATTTTAACAACACCCTTTTTTTCCCTGACTCTTTCATGTCACAGTCAGGCTCCTTTTTTAACTGAATTCCTCTGTTGCCTTTCATTCTACCAATGCTGGCTCCAGCCTGCAACGTGACATTTTATTTTCCCACAAGTAACTGCTTTAAAAGGCCCTCTGGGAAAGCGCAACCTGTACCTCACGTGTCCTGCCTCTCCTTCAGCAAAGCAGCAAGTCCTGTTCCAGGCACTCTCTGCCTGTGGTCTCCAAGTATGTATTTTGAGACCTTATTTTAGAAAAGTCAGTGGCAAGAGACCTTTTTGGTCATACTGGAGCTGCCTGAAGAACAGTTTGATCCAAATTCAGCTCAGCTGCTGAGGCTTCTCCAGGCTCTTTTCCCTTGAGGGTGAGGAGAGCCTTAACCTTGACCTTGGAGGCAGGTAAAGGGGAAGGAGAGATGCAGAGCCAGGAATGTGCCATTCTGGTGAGAGGCACTGAGAGCAAATACAGAAGAGCAGCCCAGGGCAATCCTGCCAGTGCTCCCTCGTCCTTTTGTGCTGCCTTTCACCAACCCAAGACCAAATCACCTGCAAATACTCGCTTGTGTGCTCCAAAGACCCAAAGCAACCCAGAGGAGAGTCTGAGCTGCTCCTAGGGTGCTGTGGCAAAATGGAGCGGAGCCCATATGAGAACTGTGCCACTCTCCCTCACTGAGATTTGCATTTTTCAAGGGAACGGTCATTTTATACCATTTATTGGGTCTCCCTTGGGCTTGCCTGGGGCTCCCTGTGGTAGGAATTTGCTCTTCCCCTTGTCCCAGCTCTGGCTGATGACATCACTCTCTTGCTCTCTCCAGTGGAGCCAGAGTTCAAGTATGTTGGGAACATGCATGGGAACGAGGTGCTGGGTCGTGAGCTGCTGCTGCAGCTCTCCGAGTTCCTGTGCGAGGAGTACCGCCGGGGCAACGAGCGGATCACACGCCTCATCCATGACACGCGCATCCACATCATGCCCTCCATGAACCCCGACGGGTACGAAGTGGCTGCCAAGCAGGTACCAGGCAGTGATCGCCTCCTCCAGACGGGTAGGGGCAGAAAGCCCTTCAAATCCCTTTGGGATCCTCTTCACTGCAGCTAGGAGGAAGGAGAATCCTTTCTCTTCGAGCCCTGCCAAATTTGTCCCCTTCAACTGGTGTCACTGCTTCTCACCTCCCTACCAAGGGCTCATGCTGTGTGTGCTGCCAGAGGTGACCCTGGCAGCTGATGGAGGAGACTTCCTATACCTGTCTTACTCTCCTTAGAAGTTATTTGTCACAGGAGGGTCACTGCAAATCCCCTGCCCTAGACTGGGAAAGTGACAGTTGAATGGCACTGTCATAAGCAGGCAGGGACACGAAAGGTGGGGGGGAAATAAGCCCCCTAGTCCTCCCCGCAAAAAATAACCCATTTCTTTGTGCTGCCAGACTTCAGGGAGATATATGTGGCTCTTTCAGCTAAAGCAAGTTGTTATTTGTCTTGTGGCTTACTCTATCACCCTGGAAAATGAAGATATTGTTATTGATTTTCCCTGTCAGTACCAATACTCTTTATTGTCCTGCCAGCAATAACTCATGTTGTGACTGAAAGGCACTGAAGGGCTGTTACAGTGGCCAGTCTCTGCCTCTCTGACACCCAGCCTGACTGCACCCACCCTGTACTCACCCCTGTGATGCACCTTTGCCCCGCAGGGCCCAGACAGCAATGGGTACTTGACAGGGAGGAACAATGCCAATGGAGTGGACTTGAACCGAAACTTCCCTGACCTCAACACACTCATGTACTACAGCAGGGAAATCAGCGGGCCAAATCACCACATCCCACTGCCTGACAACTGGAAAAGCCAGGTACCAGTTTGGGCTGCCATGAGGGCTACAGCATCCTCTTAGAGTGTCTCGGCATGCAAGCAAATACGCTGTCCTTTGGCTTGCACAGTGCTTGTCTCCTTCTCTGAGCCTTCTGCCTGCAGAGCAGTGATGCAGTTCTGGTCCCATATCACAACTTGCACCTCTGCCAGGACAGGCTGACATCACAGCCAGCTTGGGGGAGCAGGTTGCAATGCACAGGGCAGAGGAGGTGGCATATGCTGGCTAACATCTGTGCCTCAGGTTTTGGGGTTGTGCTGGGGGAGCTGCAGCAGGGTATGCACAGGAGGAGCCTGCTTCGTGTATGAGGGCAGTCGGTGGAGAGCAAAGGAAGCTGCAAGAGCTGCAGCAGACATTTTGCAGGACAGGATCTGACATGACCAATCACACCACAGCCTGGCATGGAGCAGCAGCTGGCACAGAGGTGACTGACCTCTCCTCTCTGTCTCCTTCTCTCTTCTCCTTACAGGTGGAGCCAGAGACATTGGCTGTGATCCAGTGGATCAGCAGCTACAACTTTGTGCTCTCGGCCAATCTGCACGGTGGAGCAGTGGTGGCAAATTATCCCTATGACAAGTCCCAGGATCAGCGGTTCAGGAGCCACCGGCGCACGGTCAACACGCCTACCCCTGATGATAAGTTGTTCCAGAAGGTGAGCACAGCCACGTTGGGTGAGGACATTCCCTGGCAGGGTGCAGAGTGAGAGCTGGACGGGAGCTCTGCTCACTGCATCATGTGGGAGCTGAGCCAAGAAACGTGTTGGAAATAATCATTAGCAGACTACAGCATTTCTGCCAGCCACTGGCTCAGGAGCCAGGTCAGGGCAGTCCTACCCTGTGAGCCAGTCCCGCCACAAGGACAGGCCAGTCTTAACCCTCAGGAGCCCCCTCCTTGTCCATGCTGTGCTTGGGCTCCCCACAACCCAAATATCACTGGTATTCTCAATAACAACCTGATCCTCCAAAGCTGGAAGCTGCACGCAGCTTTGCCACACCATCTTAGCATGCATAGGGTTTTTTTTCCTAGAGAGGTGGCTGGGCACCTGCTGAGACCAGGATAAGGGAGGTGGGTACCCAGCAGGGGCTTGTGGATGGTGAAGAACAAGGACTACAACAAACAGCGAGAGCTCCAGGAGCATAAGCAGACATCAGGGAATGCATCAGTCCATGCTGTTGATCCTGTTAGTGCTAGCTGTAGCTCGTGGTTTTTCTTCATTATCCCAGAAAACAATGTGTTCAGTCACTGCTTCCATTAGGAAATACCCAGCACAAGAAAAAGTAAGTCTGCATCAGAACAGTTAATGAGAAAAATAAGTCCAAGCTGAAGTTCAGCCCTCTCTGGAAGCAGAATCTGCAGGGCCTTGTCAGGACCTCCTGGGATCATGGCTGTGCTCAGACCCAGATATAAAGAGGCTGTAGTCTGGGGCATAGGCTAATGATACCCACATGGCCTCAGGACTCAGAGATGTAAAGAGGTAACTGTTTTTCTGCTGACAGAATGATATGTCACTGGAATCTGAACTGTAATACAAGGGTATAGAGTTTGTGTTAGAAAATGCAAATGCCAGCCTCTCTTAAACTGTGTCTTATGCAAAGGGCTTTGGATGCAGCAGCCCAGTTTTAGCCCTGCCTTCATGTCTAAAAATAAACAGTAATCTTAATAAGGGCAACAAACAAATGGTTGCTAGAACCAGAAGTTGCCCAAACTCTTTCCTAATCCAAAGTCCCCTGATATATATATGGTATTTGCCAGGACTGATACTGGTTAGTTTTCTTCTCATATCTTTTCCCCCTGTTAGTGCCATTTGCTGTGTGGGTCATAGGTCCAGTGCCCTCTGCTCTCCCTCTTCTCAGCACGAGCAGGGCAGAAGCCACTTGTGCCATCAACAAACTTCCAGCTTGCCAGATTACTGCTCTTCCTCCTCCACCTTTATCTGCCTCCATCTTGTAGAGGTCCTGGGCACCTCGTGTTGTATTTTGTGGCAGTAAAATGCAGGAAGTGTCTCCTGTCTGGCTTCCCTCCCATGCTCCTCAGCAAAGGAGGGAGCATGTTTTGTCCAGAGACAGGCAGACTCTCCAGCCGTGTGGGGCTGGCACAGTGACCACTGGCTGCTCTCCCTCTAGCTGGCCAAGACCTACTCGTACGCCCACAGCTGGATGCACCGGGGCTGGAACTGCGGGGACTACTTTGCTGATGGCATCACAAATGGGGCATCCTGGTACTCACTCAGCAAAGGTAAGGGCTGGGCAGGTGAGCACCCCCCACAGCAAAAAGAGGTGAAGGGATAGACAAGAAACCTCAGGACAGGATGAGTTGGGGAAGGACTGTGGCACTAGGACTGTGCCCATTACTAGACACCATTCTGGTGTTTGTATCTCAGACCAGGAAATGGCTTGGGAATACTTGAAATGGCTTGGGAAAGAGCCACAGAAATAGCCAAGGTCTGCAGAGACCTTCATCCAGTGTGCTGCTAGACAAAGGAAGCATTAATCTGTTAGTGTACTTGAAAATCCTGCGATGTAATTCCATCAAAACCCAAAACTGTGGCCAAAGGGAAGGCAGCTGCTGGTTCCTGAAAAATATGATTAAAAAGGGCACAATGAGGAAACTGAAAAATCAACACATAAGACTAGAAAAAAGATTGAAGAGGAACTGGAAAAGATATATAAGCCCCTGTGGTACCCAACCTCCCTGGGCTTCTGAAGGCAGGTTGGTGAATGATCCAGCTGAAAGAGAGAGTTGGGCAGCCACAAGGGGAGGCCTGCATGGGTGGAGAAGTCTCTAGACTAGCTGTCATGCAGGGAGGAGGCTGCGCCTGTGGTGCAGAGAAGGAGAGTGAGGACGGTTCTGGTCGAAGAAAGACAGGCCAGGATGACCGGGACATAGGAATAGGAAGGGAGCCATGCCCTGGCCATAGGCTATTCTTCTCTTCCAGGCATGCAGGACTTCAATTACCTCTACACCAACTGCTTTGAAATCACCCTGGAGCTGAGCTGCAATAAGTTTCCCCCTGAGGAGGACCTGGAGCGGCAGTGGATGGCCAACCGGGAAGCCCTTGTTGCTTTCATTGAAGAGGTAAAGGGGCAGTCCTGAGACCTACACCCTTCTCCTGCAGGCCCCATGGGCGCTGGTGGTAGGGGACCAGTAGGCACCACCAGCAGGGTGGAAGGGAGTTGGTTATGGAGCTAATGGGGTGCTCTTGTTGGTGGCCTTCAGGGAAGCTGTTGTGTCCTAGACTGGCTCTGCTGGGGGATAACTGGGATCACCAAGGGTACAGGGAAAGGTAGGGTTGTCCCCAGAGCTGTGCCCTGCTCAGCAATACCCTCTTGAGCAAAGGAGGGGCCTTGACCCATCAGTCTGTCTCCCTCCCCACAGGTTCACCAGGGCATCAAAGGGATGGTGTCAGATGAGAATAACAACGGCATTGCAGGAGCAGTGATTTCTGTCCAGGGAATCAGCCATGACATCACCTCTGGTGGGTTGTTGATCCGCTTACATGTCTGGATATGTGGGTGAAGGTTAGCAGGTGAGGCTATAATATGTGAGGCCTACATGGCTTGCTTTCCAAAGACACGAGCTGGGAGAAATTATCCTTATCCTTGACCAGGGAGGGCTTAGGAAAGCCTAGGTAAGACAGAGGCGAGAACTGGAATGCAAACCTTATTGTAAAGGACTTCAGAAACTCGGTTCCTATTTTATCTGGGAGGGACAATTGAGGGGATAATCTACTCAAGCCTGTAAGTATCTACAAAGACCTGAAATAGAAGATAGCAAAGAACAAGATGAAAAAAGAAAGAATAAGATGAAAGACTGAGAGTTCATGCCAGACAAGTTTAGACTGAGAATGAAGTGCCACTTTATCCAAGTTGTGGTTGCTTCTCCCTTGCTGGCCAATTTTAACCTCTCTTCCATGAACACCCTTCTCCAAGCAGACTGAACATTACCGACTGCTTGCAGAAAATAGCTGATAGTACAGCTCTTCAGAGGTCACACTATGAAATCATCAAAGCTCCTCCTGGCTATAGGTCTGTGACTCAGTGACACTAATATTTGGCACTTATTATGCCAACCTACATAGGAAAGGGGACTGTGGAAGAAATCACAGAATTGCAGAAGAGCTGGCTGCCAAGGGCCAGCTGAAGTCTCTGGTCCAGCCTGGAGCAAGATTGTCCCCAGCATTGGCTCTGATCAGCCACTGCTCCCTCTAGCCAATTCTCACCAACCCCAAGGATGGACATTTCACAGCCTAACTGCTGTCCTTTGCCAGGGCTCTACCACCTTCGTGGTAAAGCTGCACTCCCAGATCCACCCTGAAGCAATTTGCAATACCCATCCAGTTCCATAGATGGGATTATACTCAGATTTCCAAAGTGATCCGCAATGTGGTGTTACCTCACTGTTGACTGTCTCCTGTCCCTAAGCACAACAGTGCACAGTCTGTCAAAGTGCTCCTGGGGCTTTCTTATGCACGGAATCAGGGAGCAGCTGAGCTAATGAGCAACTAAAACCTGCTAACCCAAACGGCGCAAAATTGTGTATGGCCGCAATTAGACTGTGTTATGCATAAGAAGTCGGACTGGAGCTGTGATTGTCCTTAGGTCTGCTGTCATCTGACTGGCGAGTGCTCAGCTTTGCAGCCTCCCTACACAGGCACAGCCAGTGCTGCTGTACAGTCCCCTTTCATGTGGCTTTTACTTGCAGACTGACCTCTCCTCCGTGGCACTAATGAGACATCACTTGCAGTGTACCAATCCAGCCTTGCAGTAGCCAGCAGATTTGGGGGAAAAAATTCTAGGTTTTGAAGGCTACACATCCTACAGGAAGTTACTCAGCAAGAACTACTGGAATGTCTTTTATTGTGCTCCCTGAGCATCCTGAGTGCTTTCTCTTCCTACCTTGTGTTTCAGGTGAAATGGGGGATTATTTTCGGCTGCTGCTGCCTGGCACTTACACTGTCACAGCCTCTGCAGAAGGGTACAAGCCCCTGACGGTGACAACAACAGTGGGCCCAGCTGCTCCTTCATTGGTGAGTCAGGCTGCATAGTCACAAGGGTTTCTCAAAATATCTTCACCCCAGGGAGAAAGAAATGTGGTGGGGGATGTCTAGTGAGCAGCAGAGAAAGGAGAGGGGATGTAGAGCACTGCCAGTGGCTATAGGTTATCTGTTTTGGCAGACAAGGCTCCACACAGCTCACAGCAGGGAACAGAATGAAGACAATGCCATGTGTCTTTCAATCCCTTACTGAGGCCTTGCAGCTGCACAGGGCTGCCATGCCAGCTCCTGTATCCTTCTGCCTCTTAGCCATAGGTAGAGCTCCTGTCTGGCTGGGACTGCTGCTCTTTAGCTCTCCCTCCATCCTCTTCACTCTCCAGGATGAGATGATGTGAGGACAGCCTCTGTTCCCTGAGGTTCAGTTATCCCCCCAGCTTTGTGAGTTTCAGCACTCTGCTATCATCTGCATTCTGCCTGGGACCAAACATGCTATCAAACTCATAGCAAGAGGCTGAAGTCTGCCTTTTTTTTTTTTTTTTTTTTTTTTTTTTTGCTGAGAGCACCGATGACAGATGGGAACTGAGGGCCAACAAAGAACAGCCAAGCACCTTTGGGAAATGAAGTGCTCTTGACACTGGTGTGTCTCCTACAGTGCCTTTCTGAGGGCTGGCTGGACAACTAGAAATTGGTTGTAAAAACAGTGGGTGGTGATCCCTGCCCCTGCTGTTGCCTTGTGAACATGGTGGAACCACAGATGCACGCTCCTCAAAGGACCAGCAGGACGCCCCCATCTGCGGCATCCTGGCACATCATTTGCTTCACTGTATGTACACTGGTCAGGCTCTGCTGTAAATACACTGTGGTTGTTCTCCCACCCTCCATCGCTTCATCCCACTCTGCCCAGCCTCTGAAGTTCTTCCAGAGCTGCTTCTGGATTAGAAACCTTCTAATTTTTGTACTAAATTTATTTATGGTCAGTTTATGCCTATTTGTTCTTATGCCAATGTTGTGCTTTAAATAGCTCCTCTTCTTCCCTGGTATTTATTCCCTGGTGTGTTTACAGGGAGCTGTCAAGCCCAGTCCTTTGTTTTGCTAGGTTAAGCACCCAGCTCTTTGGGTTTCCTTTTTAAAACAGATTTTCTTTTTACTGTGTTACTGTAGAAGACTGGTTTGTTCCCTGATGGTCTGATTTTTGCATATCTCCTCTCACAGCGGCCCTCGTGTTCCCATTTCTGCAACACCTCCCATACCCACTGTTCACCCCATCCCTCCCACAAGAAGCCCATACAGCCCCATTCCAGTTTCACCTTTCTGTATGGCCTCCCCATTCCCCATTTAGCTGATGCTGTGTTTTGCACACTCTCTGTCCCCTTCTCCCTCTTGTACGTGCTTGTGTGGCTGTAGCGGATGGAGGTTTCTTTCCTGGAATTTTTTGCCTGGATCCACTGGAAGCACTGGTCGCTGAAAGACTGATTAAGCTAACAAGATGCAATTGAAACAGAACTCTCTGTCCCAAACCATCCTGTGTATTAAATATTCACAGAGATGCAAAGCAGTGCTATGTGTCTACTCTGGTGAGAAAAGGAGAAGAAAGAACATAGCTCAGTCCCTTGCCTGTCACAGGTCCTCTTCCAAACCATCCTAGGACATCACATTGCCACAGGAGCAACTCTCTGAACTACAAGAAACATAGTTCATTGTCAGTACATTTTCCACAGGAGCAAAAATGTTTACAGCTGCTTTAAGAACTGAGTTCCCTTAACAATGGCTGAGACCCCTTATTGTTTGACTTGGCCCCAGAGTCAGCTTCAAAGGCAAGCAGCAGAGGCAGGTCCCAGAGACCCCTCAGCCGGCAGAGGGCACACACAGTGTTAAATGCAGTTATCTTTGTTCTTTCTCCAGGTGCATTTCCAGCTCAAACAAGAAGTGGTGAGGAAGCCTGCGGAGCGTAAAGCCTCAGGCACACGTATGAACAACAAAGCCCTTCAGAAGAAGGTCGTGCCAAGAGCCACCCGCCAGGGGACCCAAAGATGAGGACAGCTCATTTGGCTGAGAGCTGGGGAACCCGTTTACATGAGGCCTGGCTGATGACTCCAGCCAGTGAACTTTCCAACAGTCCAGCATGAAACTAGCCCAAATTATTAGGTTATTAAACAAGGAAGTATTTAATCCCTGAGCAAATTGTGCAGTCATTCACAAAATGTGCCTGGGCTACAGGTCCCTGGGCAGTGTGTCTGTGTGTGCTGAGTTCTTCTCCTGCACTTCCTCCATCTCAGAGAGCCCTTTAGTCCTTGACTGTTACTACAGCCCACATGAAATGCCACTAGTGCATACCAAGGATAATGAATCTAAGCCTTGGTGTATGCTGCACTCACAAACTGGGCACATGAACATTAGTCCTCTGGGTGGAAGTGCCATGCTTCTACCTCAGGTAAGGACACTTGCTGCCTGCAGACCCTACAGTTAGGGGAAGGTAAGTTTTAAAGGAGGCAGTGATGTGAGCAGCTCTGAACACAGTTTGGACCACATGCAGCACAGCTATTGCTGACTGGCAACTCTAGAAGGTGATGGTTCAAGGTCATCCCCTGATCTTGATGTGCAGATGGGACTTTCTAGTAGCTGGTTTGAATTATTTGTAGTCAGACAGGCTGAAATTATACATGATGGCAAAAGCCAAGTATCATCCTGTCTCCTTATGTCTTCAGGCCCAAACCAGACGGCTTGCTCAGGGGTCTGCTCTGTCCAACCCAAACTATTATTCTGAGCGCAGAAGCAACTAGGCGAGGTCTGACAACTGGTGATGAGTAGAAGTCCAAGCCAGGTTATTTAAGTGTTCCTTTGAGACAAATACCCTGAACCTTGGTCCCATCAATATGCAGTAGGAAAGTGTGGATGCTTGAGGCCAGCAGTGTGCTGTGCAGGTGCAGCATAAGCCATGCAAGTTGTAATTGAGTTAGGACAGAAAGGATCCATAGTTGAGTGAGGTGGAGTACTACAGGCTGAGGCTTAAAATGCTGCTTAGGCTGTGTGGGCAAGTTTGGAGTGGAAGCAAGAGTAGAAACAAAGCTGGTTACTTGCATGGTAAAAATATCTTAAGCAGGCAAAATCTTTCTAGCACTCTTCATTGAAAATAAGTAACTCCGGAGGGGTAAACGGTACCACCTATGTGCCTCAGCGATTTCTTTTCTCCTTGGCTGGTTATCCCAATCTCCACCATACAGCCATTGGTTACACTGTTTCTCTCCCTGTCTAAAGCCACTCTAAAAAGTGTCCCCCAAACATTCCTTTGCTTCTCTTCTTTTGCAAACATCTCTTCATTTCTCGTAAGCAACCTGTATCACCCTACTGCTGAAGCAATATTCTGCACTTCACCCCTCACCATCACCTCCTCCTCTGTCTCTGCTACAAGATGCTGGTGGCATTTTCAGCATTAGCAGCACACACACACTTGTAGATCTGCCTGCTAACAGAAGCTCTTTCTCTGTCATCCCTTTTCTTGTAAAGGCAGAGGAAGCTGTCCCTTGCAGGTTAATTATACAGGCTGTTGCAAAAAAGTGCCCAGAATGGTAATGCACTTTACCGTGGCTATGAGTGACTTGGTCTGCAGAGGCCAGTGTGGGCTGGAGACACTGGCCAGTTCAGCAGTCACAGCCAAAGCTGAATTCCAATTCTTTTCTTTTTTTTCTTATTTTTTTTTTATTTTTTAAATATTTTTTTCCTGTGGCAGAAGGAAATGAAAAAGGATGGCGAGGCTGAGATGCTGAAACTTCTGTGGGGTTTAACACCTCTTCCACTGGCCAAGCCCAGCAGCATCACTGCAGATGCTGGACCCTCCTGTTTGAAGCCATGTGTCAGTAGGAATTTGGTGGTGGACACGCAGGCAGGACGAGGGAGGACACCCTGCATCCCACGGCCTGGCCCCATGCAGCACTTAGAAGGGTCTGCTGTCACCAAGTGTTCCCCCCACGTGCAGAAAGATACTGCCACCCCCAACTACGGCACTCTGCTGGCTGAGCTGACCGCTAACCTCTGAGGATGTGCATGAAACTGAGAGCAAGGAGCAGCCTTCAGCTGGCTAATTCAGCTGGGTGGTCCCTGGACAGGGTGATGCTGAGCCTGCACAGAGCTGCCCATGCCACCTGCATCCCAGCAGCGTCACAGGTTGTCTTGCTGAGCCTGCTGGCTGCAGGGTGCTCTCATGTTGCCCTCTTGTGGTCCTAGAAAATGTGGGACCATCTCAATTCCACTTACTTTCCTAGGCAGAGTCAGAGGAGGGAGATTCCTTCCCTAGAACAGGACAACCAGCCCAGGAGGCCACGTCACTCACCGTCGCAGGCTGCTGTGGGGTTCGCAGTGCAGCAGAAAAATTAGAGTGTCAGTCACAAGCGTTTTCCCCTACAAGAGGGTTCCTGCAAGGAACAACCCTCTGGAAGTCTGTCTGTCTGAGCTGGGATTTGTCCAGCTCATTCTCCTCCCAGCTCGGAATATTTTTGTGTTGAAGAATTTGGTAAAGCTCCACTTGGCCGTGGTTGAGCTCTCCACGTGAAAACACAGTTACAAAATGTTTCTGAAACAGGACTTTTAAGCACGCCCCTCGAAGGCTTGCAATGAACTTTGCCCCCAGCGTGGCAAGAAGCATGGGCTAAAAACAGCACATTTGGATGTAGCATCTGCAGCATAGGGATTTCTTATGCTTTTGAGGTTTCAGTCAAGGTAAAAACAGTTGACAGGTTTGTGTCAGAAAACATAGCAAACAGTCAATCCTCCCCATCTTCTCTGGGCCACTCATGATTTTGTAGACCTCTTCCCCACCTTGCACTTGTCCTTCTTCCAAGCTGAAGAGTCCCAGCCTACAGGTTTTCACTGTACAGTCTGTTCCCATGTCTGTGAGCATCCTTACCGCCTGCCTTCAAACCTTCTTCCATTCTCTATTGCCCTTTCTGGGACAAGAGAATCAGAACTGTATGCAGACGCTGGGAAAAGCATTTAAACAAACTGAAGCCAGGCCCAGTAAAATGAACCAAAATTCTTATCAGCAAAACTGGGAAGATCTTGGGAGAACCAGGAGGGCAGATAGAACTCTGCGTGCAATGATTTCTCATTTCCGTATCTGGCATGGAGGAGGCAGAAAAGGAGAAAATACAAGTAGGTGAATTCAAAGAAGGGTGAAGCAGCTTTGATGGGGATGTCAGCAGAGGAGAGTTGGTCATGGCAGTGACCTGAAAGGCTGCATGCAGGACTGGGATGACGAAAAATGCTCAAAACCTTCTTGGCAGGCAAGAACAACAGAAATTTTGGGTCAAAGGACATCTAGAGCCCTGTGGCAGGGGTTGGTGTCCATTCTTCAGCACCAGTAAACCATCTACAAGCATTCATACCCGCAGGGAATAAGGCACCTAGTTCCCTGTGCAGCTTCAGGCCCACTGCCCACGGCATCGTGCCATGGCAGCAGTGAGGGTCCCCACCTCAGGAGAACAGACGGGAATCAGCACCCAGCCTGCGCACGTACCAACACGACTCTGAAAGCGTGCGTGCAACGCGTTCCGCACACCCGCTCCTGGTGGTGGCAAGTCAAGCTGAGATCTGTGTGGTTGCTATGGAGAAGTGTAGCTAAATGCACAAACAAGTGCCAAACAGTGGTAACTGCTCAGGGGGACTTAGAGACTCCAAGCTTTACAACGTGTTGCTGAGGGATGGTATCCCTTGGGGCATGGAGGCTTTTTTTAGCCTGCCAGGACATCCAGTGCGGGACCTACTGTAGTCGGCATGCCAGATCCTCTGTGATGCACAAACTGGTTCTCTCTGTCATGGATTTCTGATGGCGAGCTATTTGTTTTTCTCCATCTTGTTGCTTTGGCATGATCTTACAATGTATCTAAGCAGCCAAGGAGGCTGCTAGCGGCAAAGCTGAGACTGCACCAGATGGACAGTGTAGACCCACTCGTGAGCTGCTGCCAAAGCTGAAGCCAACAAGGCAGCGAGATTCCCATAAGGCAGCAGCGGGGAAGGGGAGCCCCGGCAGCGCTCTGTGGGGAAGTCGAAGAGGGTTTGCACAGGCAGCTGCCTGCCGTGCTCCGCGCCGGGCTCCCGGGTGCTCTGCCAGCAGCTTGGCCCGGTGCATGGCGCACGAGTGCCGTGTCCAGCCTGGAGGCTATGGGGGTGGCTGCACCCCGTGTCCCCGCGCGGACACCCAGCTGGGCACTGTGTCCCGCGGTGGGATGTCCCCGCGGGCCGCCGGGGGAAAATGCCTCGCAGCCTGGGGCCGAGCGGTCCCGCACAGGGCGACGTCCCCACGTCACCCGGGGGCCCCGGGCTCCCCAGGCTGAGGGCCAGCCCCACGGAGCAGCTC
>WEIT01031806.1:499767-558973 GCA_013389985.1 Dryoscopus gambensis | reverse complement strand
GGGTGCTGCTGGCTCGGGGGTGCTGCGAGCTCGGGTGGGTGCGCTCCCCCCGTGCCAGCCGAGCCAGGGCTGCGTGTGGCCCTGCAGCCCTGCGTGCCCGGCTGGGTCCTCGCTGTGCCCCCCACAGCACCCACGCTGCCATGGGAGCACTTGGGGCACCTGAGCAGCGTGGAGCAGCTGTGCGGCACAGCGGGAGCCGCCCGTCTGCTCCCGTCATTGCACGTTGGGATTGTGGTGTCTTAAGCCGCGTCTGTGCAGGCAGTAGTAAGCCGGATGGTCATCACCAGGCAGGCAGCTGATGGTAGCTGGCGTTGCCTGGACAGCTTGTTGTAGGGGAGCACCTGGCACTTTAGAAACAATGTGGGCGTCCCACAGTGGTTTGGCACCGGGAGTCTGGAGTTGTTGTACCGGTGAGGGTGGCACAGGTGGTTGTACACAGAGAGCAGAAGCTCCAGGCTGCAGCGCTGAGCCTTTCCGGGGTGCTCCTCCAAGGGCATTCACTCTGTTCAAGGCAGCCTGAGAAGAGAAACTTAGAAGAATTCCCTGTTTGTTTTCACTCCAGCAAACGCAAATCCCTCTTGCAACACTGGCAGCCTGGCCCCGTTGCCTTGTACTTTAACAGAGATGAACTGGAAGTGTCTCCCCCAGTAGCTCTGCCAGAGGATGAAGGCTTGGGTCACCCTCAGCAGACTCTGAGAGGCAGCTGCTGCTCCTCTGCCGTCCCTTTTGCTGACCCTAAGTGGTACCTCAGCTGATCCTGTCCTTGATGCAATTTGGCCTTTGAGTTCAAACATCTCTGCTGCTGTTCCTGGTGTTTGAAATTGTCCCCCACTTCTGGCCTTTCATCTCTCATTCTCCTTGCTGTAGTACCTAGGAAGCCTCTGGTTGTGTCATAAGCATCAGCATCTGCTCTGAGGTTTGTCATGATTCCATAACTTTCAGTTTCTTCTGAAAAGGCTCTCTTTCCCCTTGCCTCTGCCATCCTCTCCTTTGCGTCCATTGAGATTTTATCTCTTCATCTGAAAGAGTTCATAGATAGAGAATTCGCAGTTTTGCAGATGCTTTGCCAAATACAGCCTCTGTACCGTGCTACAAGACGTCACCATCATCCCCCACATCTTGACTCACTCTGGCTGCGAGTCGTGTCTAAATGCGTCCTGCCTGTGTGTGAGGCCTCCATAGTGCTGGTAGTGCCCACGTCTCTGAGCCGGCCTCCGCTTTCTGTTCATGAGATCCTCTGTTCTGTCAGGGCCAAAGGTTTCAGTTTCCTCTCCAGCTGCTCTGCTTAGAATTAACAGTGACATTAAAAACTAGTATGAACATACAACAGTTTTAAAGAACTGTTGATAATGGGATGGGAGGAGCTGAGCAGTAGGGCGGAGGAAAGGAGTGATTCTCATAGCTTTACAGGGCACCACCTCTGCTAGCTGTCATGGGAACCATGGCTGTGTGACCTCCTGGGGTTCTGAGTGCAGCTGAGGTGTCCCTGCAGTGGGTGACTCAGATGGACTTTGTGACAGTGGTGATGTGAGCTTAGATGGGACAGCCTGAGCTGTGCTTACCTTAGCACTTCACTGCTTTAACTGATAATTTCCCCTCAACCTCCGGCAAAAGTATATTTCTAATCACATTGCTCAACCCCACTTCTGAGTGACACAGCTTTTACTTTGTCTTATTTTTAGAACCTTTCAGGTGGGAAAGAAAATTTATTGCTTCCTTCTCAGGAGCACCTAGGGACTCTGAAAGGAAGAGGTCCAGGTAGCAGCAGAGCCCCTGAGGGGAATGAGGTTTTTTGGAGGTAACAGTGCAGAACAGGAATGGTGGCGAGCAAATAACAGTTTCCAAGTCCAACTCAAGTAATTTCCAGATTTCTGGATTCCCCACCCAGGAACCAAAGCATCATAATGGGCTTCTGTCCAAAAGTTGTCTTGAAGAATATTGTTCAGGGTGCAAAATCAAGTGCTGCAGTGCTAAGGAATGTCCTTGTAGCCCCAGTTCAACTTGTTTTGGATATGTACTCAAGGTGTAACGACTAATTTTGTAATTGTGTGCTACTTACCACCAGTAGCCCAGCCACAGGTACTGCACAGTAGTGGTGGTTCTGCTCTCGGGCTTTTGTCTGTTCCTTTTTCTAAGTTGTATTGTTTTAGCCTGTCTGCAAAAATGGCAGGAGACACAACCAAGCACCTTGGGGTGGGAGAAGACAGGACTTTGTAACACGGTCTGTAACATGTGTGGTGCCACAGCATACAGAATTTGGGAAACTCCTGTCTGCCAAGCTGGTGTTCTGGCCTTTGCATGCTTGGGTCCCCACTACCAGAGATTAAATATCCATCAAAGACATCTTGCTCACACGTTGTGGCAAGGTGTTCTGCTTTGCATTAAAAAATTGATGCTGGGCTCTAGTTTCCAGATGACTTTCGTTTGCTCACCGTCTGGCTCAGCACGAGCTCCTCTTTCTTCCTTACCATGCTGCTCTTAACCCACACAAACGCCACCAGCCTGCCCTCAGCCACGTCCTGCAACAGAGCAGGTGAGAACACTGACAGCCAGAGCCCAGCTGGAGAGAAGTAGTGGTTTGAATGACTTGTTTGGTACGTGGTAGAGCTCCTATGCCACACAGGAGGCCAGAGCTTGCTTAAGCAGCCCTTTACTTGATAGTCCTGGTTCTTGAGGGGTTGGTGATCCAGCCTAAAATGAATCCATATAAATGATTTTTAATACATCAGGTCACAGACAAAGCAAAAGAAGCTATTTCTTTTTAAAGTGAAAAGATTCCTCTTCCTCCTGGGAGCCATGTGGCGTTAGGAGGTGGAGTGCAGAAGAGCTCTCATGTTTACCACTGTATGAAACTCAGCAGGGGGACTCTGGGATCTGCTGAGACAAGCAGCTAACAAGAAGCTGCAGTGATCAGCATTTCCCTGGTGGGAGAAGGCTCCTCTCCTCAGCACCATTAGTTGGTGTGTTGTCCATTCTGTTGGGATTCATAGGATCAGCTCTGCATTTGCTGGAGCCACAGTCCCTGCACTGGCACCATCTCCAGCTGGGGCCCAGGCAGCCTGGCTCAGCGGGGTATTGTTTATTCCACCCAGGAATGTGCAGGCGAGCAGGGACCCCGGGGAGCTTTACACAGCACCATGTTCTGCTCTGAGCAGGGACAGTGACTGCGGGTGGCCACAGCTCTGAAGGCTGGCAGGAGCAGTCAGGGCGTGCTGGTGTGCAGGTAATGTCCTACCCTAGAAATGTGAATGAGGACTGTGTAGGCTGTGCAGATGCATTGGAGTATGAAGGGGGGAAGGAGGGCTGTCCGGATTTGGAGAACATAGGGAGGAACAGAGGAAAAAGGTAGAAATGTCTTCGTATGTAGTTAGTAAGCTTCCGTTCTTGACACAACAGTATGAGAAGCCAGTCGTAACTCCTGGTTCCTCCCACTGTGTGCTGGGTACTGATCCTGCAGCCTAGAGCCTAGCAGGAGCTGCAGCAGCTCGCTTGTCAAAGCCAGTCCCAGCAGCTGGGGGGTGCACTGAACTGAGGGGTATCTCTGTCACTGAGGTTGGATTGTGTTTTCAGTGAACAGACTTTGAGCTATAATGAGTGGAAGGAGGTATGAAATGACCTAGGTGAAATGCAGGGTGTTTTTCAATTTTCAAAAGATCACTGACAGTATTTGTTTAATATTTTTAATATTAGTTTCTCTAATCACTTTGTGACAAGCTTGTCTTTTGTACATGTCTGGGAGTATGACCATTCCTGGTCTACAGCTCATGCAGGTTTTATGGTTTTTATAGAGATTGAGACAGCTGGACAAGAATCCACTTGTCCCTCCTGTGCAAATCCTGCGTGCCTGTGGAAGCCCACATGGCATGTTTTGGTCTGTTTGGTGAAATGTTAGTTTTTCAGTTACAGTTCTGTCATACTGTCCATAGTCAGTTCTAATAGTGCTGCTTCTTGAGTGAGAAGCTGGAATGTATTATTTAGTGGAGAAACAAGTGGCAGACTGTAAAGTTTGGTTTCCTTGCTGATTAATTTGTGGCATCCCTTACTGTTTTTTATCCCATGATGTGAGCAGTGCTTTGGGATAGGAGTGGATTAACCGCCCTCAAACCCTTTGGGTCTCCCTTTTTACTGGGGCTGTTAATACTTCTTATAATCAGCCTAAATGGTCTCTTCACATTGCTGCCTTATCTCTTAAGTGCTTAAAATCCTTGCTTCAGCCTCTTTAGTAGTCCTGCCTCAATCTAAGTGAAGGTACTTTTAGCGAGTGCCTGACAGTTACATTTGATGCTGGTGAGTCCGTTATTTGAGATTTCTTACCCCGCGCAGTTTCAGCTGCACAAAGAGGAGGGATAGAAGTTGTCAGAGTCTGTCTGTGTGTAAATGCCTTTTCTTGGCTGCTGTGACTTGACCCAGTCTGTGCTGAAGATCTTGAAACAATATTGTAACAGAGTTAATAGCCGTCATTTCATTCTGGTCCCTCCTTTAATCAGCCCACGCTGGACCAGACATGCTCCAGAGCTAATAGCAAAATGGGATAAGCAGTCTTCCATGAGGATAATGTTAGTGTGTGCTGAGCATGCATGCATGCAGGCTAGGGGCAGTGATTAATGCCCTGGGAATCCACTCTCTGCCTTGCTGCACAATGCTGTTGTGTCAGGCCCGGAGCTTGGCACCAGGCAGGCTGTGGTCGGGCGCCAGGAACACGTTACCTGGTTTGTGCAGGATCAGGCAGTGAGACAGAGCCTGTGTGTTCTCAGCAGGGCGAGTTCCTGCTGCTCCACAGCTTCATACTTACACAGTGAAGCTCTCTTTGGATGTGGGTCTGCTGCTGGGCAGGGGCAGGAGTCCTGTGATCTGCAGTCCTGACCTCCACCAGCCTGAATCCCAGAGTTCGTTCAGTTGTGGCAGAGCTCTCCCTCCTTCCCTCCGGCAGGCAGGGATCACCCATCCTTGAGGTGAGAGGGGATGGTGCTTGGCCAGCTGTAAGGAGCTGTGACTCATGGGTGATCGCAGGCGGAGCCCTGCCCTCCCTGCAATCTGCTTTTCCTTCTGGAGCCTCTTCGTGAACTGTTGCTGAATGTTTGTTTTCACCAGATCTAGGGTGGATCTGGGAGAAGCTCGGGTCCACTATTAAGCCTGAAGAGTTGGACTCAGTAAGTTTCCAGTCTGGAATATGCTGGGAGGCTTCCTTCTCTAGGTGGGGGTTTGTAGAAAATATTGGCAGGCAGCACTGCATGGAGTAAGGCAAGGCCAAGGTCCTGGAAAACATAATATTTTGTGTTCAATTCATGTCATGGAGCAAGCAAACTCTGCAAGATTGATTCACTACTTGCAAATACAGGGGCATGCTCTCTAAACTTGGATGGAGTCAGGGAGTGATCTTGCTCTTCTTGGTACTGCTGAGGGAACATGAGCCTGCTGGGATTCTTTTTTTGGCCGTTTCAGAAGTTGCTTCATGCTTTCTTATGAGCTGCCTCTCAGGGAATGCTTTGGACATGAATAGGTTAGTGGTTTATTATAACTGTAATTAATATATACATGCTGGAACTATTGTAGTCCTGCCTGTCTCTCTCTATCTTCTGTCTCATTGGAAAATCTTGCACATTTTAATGACGAGTCCCCAGAGCTGCAGGTGTGTTAAAGGAAGTGACACTCCTGTTCTCATGGGCAGGATCAGTGGGAGGGCCATATTCTCAGCCCCAGTGACTGCAGCAAAGCCAGGGTTTGGGTCTGCAGCACACATACTGTAATCCTTGCATACCTCAGCCCATTCTTACATTACAGCTTTGACAGAAGAAATACAAGAAAACTCACTGTACTATCATGTGCTCCTGGAGAAACTAGCCCAAGGCAGCAGTTATGCCTGCAATATGTTTTCCCCTCTTTGTCCAGTGCTGCTGTGAAGTTTGAATATTCAGAGTACATCAAGGATTCCTAGGAGCCTGAGCTCAGCTGGCAGCCTGTCTAGGGGGTGGAGGGCAGCCCGGCTGCCTGCAAGGGGCTGCTGCTGCCTGTTGCTGCTGCTCCTGTTCCCATGAGAACATGCAGCAGCATGTCCCAGCCACCCCACCTCAAACAGCACAACGATCCTTACTTGTCTTTAGTATTTTCAAGCTAATTGATGGCTCTTCCATCTTTTTCCCTGCTCCACATGGTCATGTTTTTAATACTGTTACTCCTTCTGCCTCAGTAGGTTTCTGCTACCCTGAACTGCAGCTCTTTGTGCTCCTGATTCACTCCAGTCCATTCATCTCTTTTTGGTGGCAGAGTGCTGTCTGCTGCTGGATATTGGGCTCTTTGTTTGTACAGCCAGCACAAAGCTGGTGACAAAGGGACAGCCTGTGTCCCAAGGAGCCCACGTGCTATGGGGAAGGCAGTGGACAGCAGTAGGAGCGACAGACAGACAGGATGGCAGAGGTAGGGGCATAGCGTGCTGGCTGCAGCAGGGGAATGTTTGAGGGCGGGGAGAGACGTGGTGAGGAAGCTGTTCCTGCTGAGTACAAACCCGCTTTGTTCCCAGGAGGTGAGTCGGACTGCGTAAACAGAGTGGTCCCGTCAGCAGAAAGCCTTTCCCTGGCTGGATCCCCCACTAGCACTCTCACTGGAAGTTGGCTGCACCTCATCAGCAGGGACGTATTTCTCCTCCCTGTGTTAGCTTCCCCTCTTCCTGACTCTCCGGGGCTCAGGTGGGCTGTGTGTGGCTGTATGGAGAAGGGGTGCCCTCCTGGGGCCCGTGTGTTTGTATTTTGTTGTGTTGTCACTGTGCTCTTTGTGCCCTCGGCTGGGCAGGGGGTTTGACAAGCTGAGGTGGGACGGGTGTCACCGGCTGGGCGGTGCTTGGAGCAGCACCGCTCACTGTGCGCTTAAGGCCGCTTTGGGAAGGGAGGAGAATGGGTCCCACAGCAGGGAAATTGTGTCCAAACGGACAGAGCAGGGACTCTGCTTGTGATGTGGGAGGAAAGCAGCCTGTGCCGAGGGGGCTGGTGGGGAGGACGCTGATGTCCCAGCGTCGCAGAGGGCAGGGCTCTGAAAGCACGGCGGAGAGGTGTTGGCAGTGCTGTCCTGTGCCTCTAATTGCAGTGGGTCAGGAAGTGAAAGCAAACTCTCTCTGGTCTGAGGTTCAGGTGAGGAATAATGTTAAAGTTTTCGGTTGCTTTGGATGGATGCACCTCTCTGTTCCCGTCGTGAGGAATTTGTGAGGAGGCAAAGGAGCAGCTTAAGCTGCAGGACTGCTGCTGCCTTGGTGCAATGTATTTCCTTGATGGTGAGGCTGAAAAGCAGAAATTATACAGAAGAGTGTCCTCAACAGGCACTTCCAGAGGAAGGGGGAATCCAGGACGTAGCCCTTGACAAGGAGGTCTTTGCCTGCCTTCACGTCTCCTGACAGGAGGAATTTCAGCCTTGGCTCCTAAGCCTTGGACAGGGTTTGCACCCTCATCTCAGTCTCAGTTCTGCCAAGATCCATGGTGAGGCCTCTCAGGGGATGACTGAGCCAAGTACCTAGAAGGAAGAAAGGGTATTTCCAGTCAGATCCAAGAATGAGGATGGTAGCATGAGCTTGCCTGAGTGGACTTTGTGCCTCTTCTCTTGCTGGGCCACAACTGTGATGCTAGTTCAGCATGTGGTTCCTGTGGCCCTGAGTGGTGGCATGGGGAGGGGTATGCCTTTGCCCATGCTGCCAGAGAATGCGTGGTGGAATGTGCACGTGGATGGTGCTGGCTGCCCACTGGGCCCAGGCAGGCTGAGCCGTGCTCTGTGTGTCAGGGAAATGCTGAGCTTCCTCCCCTCCTCTTGCTTCCTTCCTGACAGGAACTCACTTCCAAATTTCTTGCTGCTTCTCCCCCCACTTGCAGCACAAACACATGATCCTACAGAGATAGCCAGTGGGGCTGGACAAGGCAGGTTAGACCATGGGGGCTGCATTGCTCAGCCCCTTGGCTCCTGCGGCACGTGTCAAGAGGTGGCAGGGAGCTCCGGACAGGACCTCCCCACACAATTTCTGTCTCTGTGCTCAGGAAGGGTTTTACTTCCTGAGCCTATGTGTGATAATTTCAGGTGTTTCTGGCTGCTAACAGACTTCTCACTGTCTCAGCCTTAGGCACTGACCCACCTTCAAACCCTGCACAATGGAGGCTGGCTCCGTGGTACGGGCAGTCTTTGATTTCTGTCCCAGTGTCTCTGAAGAGCTGCCCCTCTTTGTGGGAGATGTCATCGAGGTGTTGGCTGTGGTGGATGAGTTCTGGCTCCTTGGCAAGAAGGAAGGTGTCACAGGTAAGAGCTGGAAATGCCTGCACCTGGGTCCACAGAAGTGATCTGTCCGCTAAATGTCCGCTCCATGAGCTCATATTCCCTTGGTGGGGAAGGACCCGATTTGATTTACTAAATCTTTCATGGGACTTTGATTGGGACTGAGAGTGCAGGTTGCCACTGGTCTCCTGCCAGCTTTGTGTCAATTATTCAGACAGCTTGTGTGTTGTTTTTGAGAGAGATTAGTGGAGGGTCAGTTCTCAAAGAGATGGCAGGTTCACAATACTAGTTGTTCCATTCTCTGTGGAGAGACTGCCTATTTCCTGGCTAGTTTATGTGCTGAAGTGCTGTGGCAGTGGAAGGGGAGAGAGGAAACAGATGCGCTGAGAGTGGAAATGCATCTACTCTGGAAACCAGTCCAAGTGACCTTGTCAGTGGGAGATAGAGCAACAGTGACCATGTGTCCCCCCAAGCCCTCTGACTCAGCCCCACTTCCTCCTTCCTGCTTCAAAGCATCTTCCTGCGTAAATTGTCATCAATATCTGGGTGCCTGAAGAGGTGTGCAAGTCTCCTAAACTTTTAGGGGGGTGTGAGAAGCTTCTGAAACAGCAGAATGCTCTTAGTGAAACACTAAGAATCTCACAGTCTCTGTTTAGGCAGCTCTTTCTCATCTTAATCCTGATGTTAAGAAGATGTGTGAGCTCTTGAGGAGATGAAAGCCAGGCCACTTCAAAGCATAAGCCTGCCTCTGTCTTCAGCATGAGGGTGGGACTGATTTCATCCCTGGCTGTAGAGATGGGGCTGCTATTGCAGCAGCAGTCTGGTCTCTCCTAGCAGGCACAAGCTGTCTACTGTCTGAAACAAAGGTGGACAGAAGCACATCCCTCCTATGCTCCAGGTAGCTGATAAGTGACATTGAATGAGCACGTGCCTGATCCCGTTGCTGCTGCTGAAGTCACTGAGCAAGAATTATGTGTGCAGGTTTCAACAGAGTTTTGTCTCCCAGCATCGTTTGTGAGGTTGTTTTATAGAAGATGAAGCTGTTAAGGAATAACAAACAGATGTGTGTCATAGCTCAAAGATAAAGAAACATGCTTAAGTCAAACTGAATGTTTTTTAATGACCTTTAACTCAAAACCCAATTGCATCCCTGCTTTCCCTTGGAACAGCTGTTGTAGTTTTCTGCCCAGCTTTCTAAGTTAAAGTTGTAGGGAATTGAAAAAGCGCTTTAGAATTGAAGCTGTGGAAGTGTTGCAGCCTAGTACTCATTACTCTGCAGAATAATTACTGTAATTAACTCCATGTACAGTAATTCCTTTCTTACAGCATTATGTTGTTTCCATGTACAGAGCAGGAAACTAAGATAAGGAGAAAGAGCTGGTTTAAACTGTAAAGGAAGCAACAGAGTATAGCAAATGCCAAACCGCCTAAACACAGTGCAAAGCTCTGGGTGTCTGGGATATGGTGTTTCCATGTTCCATTAGAAAATATTGAGTCATCCAGAGGCAATGTGGTACTGGATGTGGTACTAGCCCATACTTCATCATATCCCCTTGTCTCAAATTATATAGGAAAGACATTTTTAGTGGCCTTTGCACATTCTATGCTCCCAGGACTGAAATTAGTATCTGACTGGTATCATGTGGTGGCCAACAAGTGTGCCATGGTGAAACAGGTACACAGAGTGACAAAGTGGGGAAGGTCCCTGGAGTCCCAGCAGTGCTGAAGCTGTGACACAGCCTGTGACTCACAGGCGTGGCCATCCCGAGTGTGGCGGCCTGACTTCTGTGCTGAGACTGCACAGGGGCCAAGCCCTATGGAGGAAGGAGCACCAGGTGGATATGCCCAGTCAGAAGACACTGGTCTCGTGATCCAGCAGTATTGGATCTCGTAGTCCTCACCATGGGTCTGAGTTGGGAAGGAAGCAATAAGGGCAGAAAAAGCCTAGTATGTCTGTTCCTGGAAGCTCCATGCTGATGGCACAGTCCCAGTAACGTGCACAGCCTGTGGCTGCCTGGAGTGAGCCAAGGGCTCAAAGCTTTTTGTTCTCCGTTAGCTCTTAATCACTTTAAACCCCAGGAATTCCTGACTCCCAAACTCAATCTTCTTCCACCAGGTTATTGAGGCACCCAGGGCAACTGGGTATTTTCCTTTAGCAAGAGATGATTAGATCCTAAAATCTGGAAGGAGGGTGGATATGGTGGTGGCTCACAGGAAAGACTCATTGCTGACAACTTGTTCTCCTTTTAGGGCAATTTCCTAGCAGCTTTGTTGAACCTGTGGATATTCCCCCTTTGAAGCAGGGAGAAAAACTGTTTGTTTGTACCAATGACTTCACATCTCAAGAGCCAGGGAGCTTGTCATTGCAGAGAGGTAATCTCTATTCCCTTCCTTTGCTTTGCACCTCAAAAGCCTCACCTGTCCTTCCGGATGAATGAACCTAATCGCAGCATCCTGCCTAGAGTGACAGAAGAAAGAGGTGAATCTCCTAATACCTCATGACATGGGTCATGTCAAACCCACCATGGTCCTCTGGGCTTCTGCCATTTAGATACCAGTTTCTCATGATCTGTCATTACTCATGAAACTCCAAAAATTGGCATCACCTGATCATAGTAAATTTACAACTGCCTTTTTACTGACTTCCAATCTCCAAATCTTAGACTTGCATTTGGGGGAGAATGAAAGCTGTGATGCACCTGCATGGCTTTGCAGGCAAACTGTGTATCTTAGATGTACAAGAGGCTGCTGATACTTCATGCCTTAACCCCATCCTGTGTTTGTGTGCATCCCCAGCATGCACTGTGCCCTGACAGAGTGCCAGTCCTCACCCACAGCCGGGAGGGAACATGGGGAGGCAGGAATAAGAGGTGGGAAGCAATAATGAGAGCAGTTTTGAACCGGTGTGTCTCATTCTCTGCAGGAGACTTGGTGATCCTGGGGGGGTCCCTGGCCTCCAGCTGGCTCCAGGGCCGAAGCAGCTGGGGTTCCAAGGGCTTTTTCCCCTCATCATGTGTGAGGGAGCTCTGCCTTTCAGTTCGGAGACGTCATCTGTCCCAGAGCACTCTCCTGGAGGTGCCTGCCTACTCACTGGGCCAAGCCCGGGCCCTGATGGACCTGTCTGCTCAGCTGGAGGAAGAACTGGACTTCAGGGAAGGGGATGTGATCAACATTGTTGGTGTCCCAGAGCCTGGCTGGTTTGAGGGTGAGCTCAGAGGCTGCAGGGGCATCTTCCCAGAGGGTTTTGTGGAGCTACTTACTCCTCTGCGAGCACCAGGAACCTCAGTGGATCCAGAGCCCACAGGGACTTGTGACACCAATGGGACAGTAGAGATGCCCCCCAAAGATGACAAGGAGCCAGGGAGTACTTATGGTGTTGCCCTCTATCAGTTCCAAGCCCTGGAGTCCAAGGAACTGGATTTTGATGTGGGTGACAGGATTCGGATTGTAGGCATTCTGGAGGATGGCTGGCTGGAGGGGGAGCTGAGAGGAAAACGTGGCATCTTTCCACACAGATTTGTGAGGCTGGAAGCCTCTGAGGCTTGCAGAGAAAAGGTGAATGCTGGGGATCTGCAAGGTGGAGGCAGCTGTGGATTGACCATCCATCAGGATCCAGAAAACACTTGCTCTGAAACTCCTCCTTTGCCAGGGAAAGATAGCACGGAAAAGGAGGACGACTTGGCTGCATACCCTGAGCCTGCCACCATTTTGTCTCACAAGGCAGGGAGGTCAGAGGGTCCTCTTGGCACTGACTTGAGACAGCACCAGGCCTCTCCCACCACAGGACCCCAAGAGCCACATCCCAAAGGCACAGTGGGCTCGGTCTCCTCTAACCACACAAAGGCAGTCAATGGCATTCTCCCGTCTGCTCAGCTGCCTCCCCCACAGGGTAACAGGCCTGGGCAAGCAGGTGAGCTAGAGCCTGGGGGGACCATTTCAGCCTCCCCAGGAAACTCAGAAACTCATCCCCTCCCTCAGCATGGTGGAGACAGCCCCACTGTGCCCTTGCAGGCTCCCCAATTCCCCCAAAATCCTTGCAGGAGCCCAGCAATTTCATCTCCTAACAGTTGGGCAGCATCCCAGCCCCAGGAGAGCCAGAGCAGCACCCAGGACCTAGACAACTGGATGGACAGTAAAGTGGAGAAGTCCAAGCCCTATTCCAGCTTAGGAACTGCCCATGTGGGCCTGGAGACACGGGCTGGGAGCTGGGGGGAGTGCTGCCCTCTTGCAGTGCAGGGGGATGGCTGCATGGACCTGGACTCCAAACTGACAGAGCAGCTGGCCCAGTTTGAGAAGAGTCTGTCAGGTAGTGGTGCGGAGCAGGACAAGGTCTCCCGTCACTTCTCTATCTTGGACTACAGCTCTGAGAAGGACATTGTCCGTGGGTCTCCTGAATCTGTGTCCCACTCCAGGCAGACAGAGAGGAGAAGGGCCCTGAGGCCACCCCCTCCTCGTCCCAGCAGCCTCGCAACAACCGCAGTGCACATGCAGGGTGGCCCAGTGCCCAAAGGCAGGTCCCTGTCCTTCTCGGTCAAACCCTCCCGGCCTGCGCCCCGGCCTCCCTCCAGCAACCAGCGGAAAAATGTGGTCCTGGCACACCTTCAGCCCAGCACCCCAGAGCAGCGGGTGGAGGAGGGACGTGAGGACTTGACACAGGCAGGATCAGCCTCCTCCAGCTCCATCCTGCTGACTAGAATTGGAGAGGTGGAGCGAGATCTGGAGGCGTACAGCAAGACCCGTGCCGAGCTAAGCCTGATGCTGGAGGAGCAGCAGGATGAGCTGGTGAGAGCAGAGACCATGGAAAACCTTGATTTCTGTGACTCCAACATTGAGAGCCTCAGCATGGAGCTGCAGGAGTTGAGAGGTGAGTCTGCAACAGCATGGGATGGGGGATGCTTCAGGAGCACAGGTGCCTCTGCTGTTTTACAGACACTGTTAAAGGCGGTCTTCTATACCCTAGTTTAATTCCTGATTTTGGTCATTTTGTAAGCAATGTTGCAGTACAAATCATCATGATTTTGCCTTGCAGAATCACAGTGTTTTTCTCTGGATATCCTTTTGCCCTGGTCTTCCCCACCCCCTTTTCCTTCCAACTCTCACATCTCCTCTTCCAGCCCCACCATACATCCAGAGCCTTCATCTCATCCACTCCCAGTATGCCCATGATGGAAAGCAAAACGACAGCTACTGCAGTTCCAACCTCCCTGCCTCATCCCCTCTTATCTGTAGGGGAGAGAGCAGCAACTTCAGGGTGGCTTTGCTGGTGGTCCTGCAGTTGAGATTTGAGTAGTTGTCTGTGCTGTGACTGCCCTCAACCTGTCAGGGCACTGGGTTTCCTGTGGTTTCTGCTCTGGTGGTGATACAGACCTGTGGGGATTTGTCATTCAGAGGAGAAAGGATGCACAGAAGGGGACTAAACCTGCCCTGGGAGTGGGATGGATTAGTAGGCAAAAAGTAAAGCCTGCCCCTGTGCTCCTGCCATCCGTGGAGTCCAGGACAAGAAAACGGCGCTGTGCTGTTGGTAACAGCAACAAAGAGCTTTCAATTGTGGCATCTCTGTAGCTGAAAATGTGACTTTTGTTCTTGCACCCCAGAAAAAAATTACTCAGGGAAGAGGAATTTCCCATTATCATATCAGCACATTTGTTCTCTGAAACCTGAAGATGCCATGTAAAGATCAGTGCCATTAATTACATTACACTTGATATTACAGTAGACAAGTGGGAAGATGGGACCACATACATTTTCTCCCACAGTTCCTTCCTAGGCTTCTCCCAGGAGCTCTGACACTGCAGTTCTGTTACCAAAACCCACGACGTGCAGGAAATGTGGGCACTGCATGCGGGAGGTGGAGTAAAATGCCAACTCCTGTCTGGAAATTACTCACTCTGACTTCATTGCCTCCATCCTCCCACTGCTTAATCAGCGCTGGGGAGCCCAGGCACTTTGCTGCACGATCGTGTCTGAGGCAGAGCACATGGGAATGATGGCTGATATGGGTGCACCAGGAAAGCAGGGTGACAAACAGCCCCCACGTCAGTGGTGTGCGAGAGGGATGCTTGGAAGGAGGCCTAGAGGATTTGAAGCTAGATGAATAACTTGAAGATAGGAAGAGGAAAATCTAGGCTGAATATCAAGAGAAATTTTCTGATGGGATGGCTCCTGCTGGGAAATGTCTCCTACTGTCCCAGTGCTTCCTGGCAGAGGACTGATCCTGTGGAACCTGTGCCCTGTTGGTTTCTGGAGCTGGAAGTTTTAGGCAAGAACTAATGCACTATCCTGAGGCATCTTCAAGTTAGTATCCTTTCCGTAGTCCTAGGGGATTTTTCTCCAGTTCAAGAGACCTCTCGAGCCCTGTGATAAAGGTGTGTCCTACCCAAGCTCTGTCATGTCCCTCCTGACACATTTGAGTGTGGTCAGAAAGCATTTCTTGCTAGCCCAGCTCTAGTGCAGCAGGTCAGAACAGTAACTTGGTGTTGCATCAGCTCAGCAAAATGTGTTTGTGCCATGCCTGAGGTATGACCTCTGCCTTACCACTGTTAGGGGAACATGGAGACACACTGGAGGCAGAAAAGTCTCACTAAGCTTTGACCAGCAACCAAAGCAGGCCAGGCAGAGTCTTGGGGGAATCCAGCCCCTCAGTGTATCTTTTGGGGAGCCAAAGGAAGAGTAGAAAATATGTGGTTTTCCACAGTAAATGTTTAAAATCATCAGGTTGCTTTTTCAGTGTGTCTTGTGAGTGCACTGGGGTTTTGCTATCACCTGGCTGGGGCAGGATTAGTTTGCCCTCCTGCAGCTGGAGTGGGAGAGTCCATTGGTTTTATTTTTGTCTTCTACCAGCTGAGAGCATGGGCTCTGCATTCCTAACAAGTGTTGCAAGAACCTATGACATGGATGACATCCACAGACTCTCACGCTCTCTGTCAAGGGCATGTTGTGGTTGTCTCATGGTTTCTTATAGGAGCTCTGTGTTTGGCATGGAAAATTGGGAATATGTTGTGCCCTGCCGTGAGAGGTGTTACTGGAGTGCTAATTTCTATAGCCTCCTGGAAACTTATTTTGTGTGTTGGCACCAGACTCCATAAACCAGGTAATCCCTTCAAGCCTGTTCCTGTCAGCGGGTGGACCAGCTGTTCCCCCTGGAGCAGGGAACCAGGCAGCTGTGGCTGCATGGCACTGTGTAGGCATGGCTCTGTCTCGCAGGAAGCAGCTCCTCTCCTGATCTTCCCATGACTGTGGGTGAGGGCTGGGAAGAGGATGGGCTCAGCATCAGGGTTGAGCCAGGGGCAGCCTGAAGGCCTCAGTTTTCCTCAACGAGGTCTGGAGCAGAGCCCAGCCTCTTCTAGACCATGTTGTTGCCTCCATGCCATCAGGGGTGGGAAGGCAGTGGAAGAAGATCTGGTATCCCACCTCTGGTTTTTGGCTTCCTGCGGTCTCACACGCTCTGTTTCCCTTCCCTGAGGACATTGGTCTCAGGGCAGGGCCTCTGCATGCTCCAATGCCCTCCTCTTCTCTGCCTCAGAGCTGCCTGCGGAGAGGCTTTGGCAAAGCTGCGGAGCCGGTTTGGGCGGTGAGAGCCTGCCCAGCCTGGCTCCCCTCCTCGCTCCGGGCTGGTTACTGATTACTTTGGGCAGCAGGTGGAGGAGGCCAGGGCTGGAAGCGATTGGGCCCGTGCCTGTGCTGGCTGGTTCCAGGAAGCAGCACCTGCGTTTCACTTGGGACGGCAGTGCTGGAGCAGAGTTGAGAAGTGGCGTCAGCCCGGGGCTGGGCTCAGGGAGCAGAGAGTGAGGGGAGTCAGCCCCTGCGCCACACCCCACAGGACTATGTGTACGTATCCTTAGAGGAAACACTGCATGGAGGATCCGAGACAGGAACTGCGGCTCCTCAGCTGGGAATATGAAGACTGTTGTGCTGTACGGAGAGAGGACGTGGCTGGCTGCAACGGCAGACCCAGGGCAACAAGGAGGCAATACCCGGGCAGCCGAGGAGCAGACAGTGGCTGGGACAGTTCCAGGAGACAAGAGGGCATCTCCGTGGACCAGCAGAGCAGGAATGGAGACTGTGGAGGTTTTTGGAAGGGAGAGATGCAGTACATGGACTGCAGGAGAGCAGACAATGTTTGGGAAGGCAAAAGACAGGATATAGAGGGCAGCAACTACAGGGTGTGTGAGAGGGAGGGTGTTCAATACAGAAACTGCAGTTCTGAGATAAGAGAAGGGCGGAACAGAGAGGACAGAGTACCTGGGCAGTATGGGGAGAGGGGAAGGCAGTATAGAGAGGATAGAGGCCTTGGAGACTGTAGGGAGGGGGAAAGGTGGTATCAGGACTACAGAGATCCTAGGGGCTACAGTGAGGATGAAAGACATTATGGGAAAAAGGAACTGTGGCACAGGCAAGAGAGGGACTCTGGGGAGTACAGGGAGAGGAGAAGGCAATATGGAGAGGATAGAGGCAATCTAGTATATAGGGAAGGGGAAAAGGGGTATAGAGATGATGGGGGCCTTAGGGCATATAGAGAGCAGGAAAGGTCACGTGTGGGAATCAGGGACCAAGTAGACCAAGAAGATGTTGAACGGCGCAGGAGGCCCAAAGGCCATGCCATGGACCACAGCAGTCCAGACAGAGGCTGTGAAGTTCCTGCATTTGCAGTCAGGTCCTCGGGAGATGGTGGCATGAACCTGGGGTCAGGTACCTGCTACACACAGTTCAAGACATGCGTCGTTGACTGCGATGGCTGTGGGGAGCTGGAAGGAGAAGCCCCAGGGCCTGGGATGCCAGCCAAGAGCAGCAGCGGAGCAGAGCGCTCGAGGGTACGCACGGGCCGGCCAGACTGGAGCCAGGTCTGGGAGCAGGAGGCCGAGGAAGCAAACAGGGTGGGCTCTGTGCTGCAGCGGAACAGCTTCTACAGACGGACGGCTCCCAGTGCCCTGCGGCACTCAGAGTTTGTGCAGACCAGGAAGAAAAAGCAAGGTATGCAGGGAAATGGTGGGCAGTTCCCTTGGGTGTGCCTTCACCCTGCCCTTCACCCAGGCACCAGGGCAGCACTGGGACTCAGGTACACGTGGGTGGCCAGCACAGAAGGGCTCTCACAGGAAGGCTCCTCCCTGGGACTTAGTGAAATGAGCATCATGGTCGTCACCCCTCTGTACAGGCTCTGCAAGGGGATTTTGTGGAGGCCCAAGTGAGAGGCCTTTTGAGAGCACAAACTCAGTGCTGTCCTTTCTGTTGCTCCTGAGTGTTTCAGGTACACCCGAAAACTTGTGGCCCTGGTTTGTCTGCTCTTTTAGGGCCCTGAAGAGGTTCCTCGTGAGGGAAAGGGTGAGATGCTGGGGTTATTCCCACTGCCTGTTTTATTTTTATAACCCATCATGAATAGATGCTATGTGTAAGAACCAATTCCTGACCCTGAGCATGCGTATGGCAGCTGTTCACAGGCAGCACAAACGGGAAATAGAGGAAACTGTTGTAGCACTCAAACACAGGCAGAGATCAAGTACTCGGCGTTGCATAATTCACCTGGGCAGGACACTGAGGCACCTGCGTGTTGGGGGGTGTCACCGATGGGAATCTCCTGCATCGCCACCCCTCAGTGCTGCACTGGTCCCTTGCCTGTGCTACATATTGCATGCCCTGTGTCCTGGGTCCCCAAGCCATCTCTGGGTCTCCAGTCCTATCAAACAGCAGCCTGGCACTGGAGAGTTACCAAAGTGGAAGGCTTAGGCTGTCTTGGCATGGATGAAATCATTCCATTGATGCTGTAGCTGTGTCAGAGTCTGCTGCAGACAGATTTGTGAAGCTTGGCCGGTTGTTGCAAGAATATTGTTGTGGGGTGGGGAAGTGGCAGCAAGGTGCTGGGGTCTGGGCAGAGGGGCAGAAGGAGCCCTTGTTGATGGACCGGCCTCCATGTGTCTGAAAACCTGTTCCTGTCCCCTTTCTGCCAGCGTCTGTTTCACGTAGCTCTGTGTGAACTCTCCGTGAAGTGGGATTGAAATGGAGAGGAAAACTGTGCAACAGCCAAAGTGATGGCAAAGCTGGAGGCAGTGACTACCTTTGCCTTAGCATGAAATCTGTCCTCTGGAGATACTTGATTAAGCAGGCTCCAATGGCTGCGCTTCTGTACTCTCAGGCCACCCTGCTAGGGTGGGACTTTGCTCAGCTATGTCCCCAGGGTGAGGAAAGGGAGAGGCTTGGCAGTGCCAAGACATCCAAAGGGCAGCAGGGGAGCCAGGAGGAAGCCAGGAACAGAGTGGGATAGGAAATGATCCACAAAGCCTTAGGAGGCTGGAGCAGTGCTGGCTTGTCCAGCTTTTGCAAGAGCTGAAGGGACAGACTGTGATGCCAAGTGAAAGCCTTCGCTCTTCAGGACTGAAGGATTTTTTCCCCACTGTGGCAGGCTCAGGGACATGGGAGTAGCTGTGAGAGGTGCAGGGCAGGATGCCCTCATCAGCAGCACCAGTGTCTCACAGCAGGAAAGGAGGAATGAAAGCTCCAGGTATTTCAAACACTGTCTGTCCATCCTGTGGCCTATTTCTGGCTGCAACTGTCTGTTACTTTCCTCCTCCTGCCCTGCTGGGGCACGGTGCTGGACCAGCAGCAGTCCTCCTTGGCATGCAATGCTTTGCTGCTGTAGCTGCCTCAATGTAAGATCCCACCAGCACCTCCCCAAAAGAGCTCCCATTGTGCTTGGCAGCAGACACCCTCCTAAGCAGCTGGCAGGAAAAAGTCAGCTCTGGTTCTCCCTCAGTGTGCGCTCCAGGCACCTTTTCTAATGCTGTTTACTTCTCTCACAGGTTCCTGCTCCATCCCCTGAGTAACAGAAATTGGGACTTGAAAGCCCCAGTAGAGATGGTAGAATCATAGAATGGTTTGGGTTGGAAGAGACCTTACAGATCATCTGGTTCCAGTGCCCCTGCCACGGGCAGGGATGCCACACACTAGGTCAGGTTGCCCAGGGCCCCATCCAGCCTGCCTTGAATACTTCCAAGCCAGTAGAGATGATCTTTTCTGTTAGGAGGGTTATCACGCCTCTTACAGATTTCTGCACAGTGTAACCATGTGACAGCTATTTGGTTAGAGCACCTCTGCTGGGATGAGACTCAGATAGGACTGCCTGACACATCAACAGGAGAACCCACCTGTCATAGCTTTGCTGCTTAGTCACTATCACTCTTAAATGTTTTGCATGTTATGTGTTGCATTTAAGCTTCGAACCACAACCTTTTTCTTCTAAATTAGAGCTTCTTAGTTGATGGATATTCTTCTCAGGCAGGTACTGTAATTAAGTAATTTTTCAGTCTTCAATTCTTTGTACTGAACGGAGTCTTAAAATACCCATGTCAAAGACTCACAGGAAGACCTTTAAGTGTTTATTCTTCCTGATGCTCACTCATTTTTCAGTTCAGACTCTTTTAAAACAGTGGACTTCGGAGCTGGGTGAGGCATTCTGGGCGGGTGTCAGCACTAGTTTACCTTGCTGTGCTCCTGTGCCCTTATCCAAAACCCTAGTCATCCTCTGCAACATTGAGGGAACTCCTGCTGAATTTTGTCTGATCAAGCCAAAGAATTACTTCCCAGAATACAATCCTGCATGTAGCTGCATTTCTTGTTCCCATTAATACATTAATGCATTTGTCTGCATTAAACCTGCTCGGTTTGAATAATTCTACCTTATTCAGGATACCATGGATCACTCAGTGACTCAAATGCCTCATCTTTATTTGTGATCCTGTTGAATTGATCTTCAGTCCTCTACATGACAGCAGTGATTTTCCATTTACTTTATTATGTGGGATTAACTAAATACAGTCTCTGGAGAGCACTTTTAGAAAGGCCTTCTTTTCTGGATAGTCTCCACTGGCGGTGGGTTTTCAAGGTCTTTTGGTTTTGCTTTTTAGAAAGAAATAAGCAGAAAAATTATTGTATAATTCTACCTTTTTGCCAGGTTTGCCAAAAATCGTACTTTCTCTGTCTACTTGTGGGGATGTGCCATTGTAGGGTTTCTTTTGTCCTGGATGGAAATAAAGGTCTATTATAAAGTAGCATTTTATTTCCTCATTTAAAAGATGAAAACTGAATTCTACCATCAATGGATTTTTCTTGATATACTTCTTTACTCATTTTTCTGGGCTTCAGAGTTCCTGTTGTGTCTATTATCTATTATCCGGCTTTCTGTGTTCATTTACATATTTATATTTGCTGTCTTTATTGAAGCACAGATGCGAGACAGATTTTTCATCAATACTGTTCTCTTCATGTTTTTTGGATTGTCTATTTAAAACATCCTTTTAAAGAACTTTCAGCTTTCATTCTTTTTTCCATCAGTGTTTTTGCTCACACTTTTGTTGATGCCCTGCCTCAGCTTTAGAAGCTTAGCTCTTTTACACCATCATATTACTTCACTTTTTTCTGTGTCAAGGATTGGAATCATCCTCTGCTCATACTGTGGTCTTACCTGGTGTAGAGACATCCCCACCAAGCAGGCTCTGCACTGGACATGTTTGGGACACCAAGCCACTCCAGTGGCCCTGGAGAAGCATCCCTATTCTGCCCCTGTTCAGCTCATTGGTGTATTACCAATGTCTGGAGTAAGAGTTTTCACCGCAGCCAGATCCTGCTCCTGGCACCGAGTTTAGCCTTTCACTCAGATTAATTATTCCCTGCCCTAGTTTCATCGCCTCCCCTCTCATGGTCGGCAGTGGCTCCTCCCCTCCTGGCCTCCACATACTTCAAATATTTGCAGCTGGTTTGTTTTGTCCTGAGTCACTGCCTGACTCTGCTGAGCTGCGGGCCCGGGGCCGGGCTTGCCTTGCGGCTGGGTGCAGCTCCACCGGAGATTCCTGGGATTGTCCCGGCGCTGATGGGCGGCACGTCCCTCTCCAGGTCGCGTTAGCGCCCGCCGGGCTGCGCCGAGCCTGCGGGATGCTGCCAGGTGAGCCCTGAGGAGGAGCAGCTGGGGGGCGATGCAGACCTTTGGGTGAGCCTTGCAGCGTCGTGCACATGCATCCCATTGGATCTGGTCTTTGTGGGCCAGCTCTGCTGCCAGAGCCGGGCAGGGAAAACCTCTAAAATTGCATGTGTGCTCCCACTAGGAGGTTGGGTAATAACAATTCAAAGTTTTCATTAATTGGAGGAAAGTTGATGACAGTGGCATTTCTCAGACGAGCAGGATGAGCCGTGTGATTGCGACAGCAAATCACAGCCTCCTCGGGAAGGGCAGAGGTGGGAGTGTGTTCCATCTTCACACCTCACTGCCAGTGCTGAGTTACGAGCTGGTGTTGGATCTCTCATGGGTCAGCAGGGGTACTAGCAAAGCTCAGATGCAGGTGCTCCTGGGAGGCTGCCTCAGACCATCAAACCGAGGAGGAAGAGGAGAAGAGAATCTGAATCTCTGAAAACTGTTATTGAGAACATTGGTTTTGGAAATGTATCTCTGAATGCCTCTTTGGCAACTGTGTCATGGGTAAACATGCGTTTGTCAGTGGATTGGAATTTAGTGGCTTCATTAAAAATACGATTCATATTCCTGCAGGCCGACAAAGCCCATTCAGGCTGTGGTGTATGTCTTAGCTCCTTCAAAGTTGATGGGCATGATGAATCAAATTGAAAGGTAACGTTTAAATAGAAAATCTGTGAAGTAAAATGGAAATCTGTTTAAAAAATACTTACTAGATGACCAAAACCCACAGCTGTGAAATTGGTGGGTTTAGTTAACTGCTTAATAAGCCTCATTTAGGGAAAGCTGCTATTAGACATAAAAGAATGTGTGACAAACAGGAAAAAATAAATTGATGACAATTAACAGAGATAGTATGAAATACAAAAATTGAGAGTTTTTAAATGCATCAGAAACAAACATTAAGTAATACATATTGGTCAGATATAAGAGCCAAATATTAAAAATTAATTCTCTATTTGAATATTTTGAGCTGCAAGTGTTTGGAGAGAAGTAGGACAACTTTTGAGTTCATTGCTGAAGGAGGATGCTGGACTAGTCATAAACAACAGGAGTCTTAAGAGACTTGACTGCAGTGTAGGCTTGTTTTTGAAGGAATCCTGAAATTTTCAGAAAGAGCAAGAAGGCCAGAGGAGAACTAATTTGTATGAGTTTTCAAAATCATGCAAATACTGATACAGTATAAGTGGGTAGAACTGGTGCCCAGCATTGTGCCAGGTCAACCAAGCTGAGCTGATGACTACTGTGGGCTTAAAATCTGTGCAGGGAACGTTTTAATTTCCATAGACAGAGACTTGAGACTTGCCGAAGAAAGGTATCATGAAGCTGGCAATCTCATAAGTGTGGGTTGAATCCTTGCCACAGGGTACTTTCTGTAAGGGCCTGACCTAGATTTACTTGCCTGGGGTTTGCTTGGTGGAGTGTGGGGAGCTGCTGCGTTTGCCAGCAGCGCTGGGCATGCCTAGCTCTGTTTTGGGGAGCTGGAGCCAAACACATGGTGTGACTGCAATTCAGTTATGGCTAAGGCTGGGAGCACAGCAGGGTTGTTTGGTGGTGCAGTAAACTCCCGAGGTGTCCTGTACAAAACTTAGTGTAGTGGCATTTTACCTGGGGCTAAATATAAAATCCTGTTCTTTGACCAAAGCAAATGTAATCTTTTCCATTTGTCTTCCGAAATGCTGCTGCATGGGTCATTTCTGGCTGTGATTTTGGCTTGTCTTCATTTTCAAGATTCTTCCCAGCCCACCCCATGCAGTTGTATGATCTCACCCGCCCACCCCCTCTGAGTTTCACACACCTGTTTGCATTGCAAATTAACACCTTCCTGTTTCTTCCAGGTTGCCTTCCCACTTGAGCTTGTTCTCCTGCAAAACAAATGCCATGCCTTCTTTAAAATAACTCATTTGTTGTTACTTCATTAACTCTCTGAGCCACAAAGACCTGCTGACTGTATTATCCTGGTGTTTAGTTGTCCCTCCTGTACATTTTTTTTCTGCTCATATCCTGTTCAGGCTCCAAGTGCTTTGTCTAGGGATATCCCGGTGGGTGTTTGTGGAGGACGTTTCACAGCAGGGCCCAGTCTGTTGCTGAGACTTTGCAGATGCTGTGGAAATGGGAAGAGCAAAACCATTTAAACCTCAGCATGTGCTCTGAGGCCCTCCTTGTGGATTCCTGCTGCATTTGAGTTAATGAAGTTCATCATTAGGGACTGCTGGAAAGCCAAGACAGGCTCTGATGGAGTTAGTCCTACGGATACTTGCCAGTAGGAATCAGTGAGACCTTCTCTCCCCAATGATTGCCTACTAAATGTAGTGCTGATTGTGTCACCGAATCCTCCACAGAGCCTTTTTGGCTCGTTTTGCCTTTCCCCGGGCTGGATTTCAAGGCAGGGCAGCAGAGATGCCAGCTTAGAGACATGCATGTCTTACCTCCCACATTGAGGGCATCTGAGTGTTTCAGCTGGGTTTCCCATTTGCCAGGCTGGCAGTGGGAATCATTTTGAAGTTGTTCTTTCTGCAGAGAGGTACAGTGGTTCGTCCTCAGCCCAGGTAGCTGTAAGAACTTGCTGTTTGGTGCTGATGCTCCTGGTTTCTGCCGCAGCTGCTCTGCAATGGGAAGGGCCAAAAGGGCTGGCATGGTTTTAGATAATCATGGGCTGAGTCAGTGTCTCATCTTGGGTGTCTTTTCTTTCTTGGGTTGTTTCAGTGTGAAGACCCCGGCTTGGTAGAGCAGTGGGCAGGATGCTTAGGCTGAGGCAGCAGTTTTCCAATCCCGTGTTTCATGCTGCCATGCTGGGTTCTGCCATCACCCCACAGGGTGATGCCCTGCAGCCTGGCCAGCACCTGGGCAGAAGCAGCCGGGAGCATGGGGGTCTCTTGGAGCTGTGCACAGTCGGTGCTGTGGTACCAGGATAAGTCCCAAGCCCTGCTGGGTGTCCCTGGGTTTAAGCAGGGCTGAGCCTCTGTTGCCTGAGGCTGTCACCGGAGAGGTCAGGGAAGTGGAGATCTGGAAGTGCCTGTCCTGCAAAAACATTCCTAGAAATGTCTGAGCTGGGGCATGCCTGCAACTCTAAAAAAAATTCCGCTGATGGAGGGCAGCTGTGGCTCCGGCAGACAGCACATTTGTGGAATCAGCCATTGACATGAAGTGGGGTACCCGAGGCAGACTGGGCGCTGCAAGGAGCTCCGTGCTGCCCTGAAACGGGGGAGACCCGAGTGTTTCTGGCCTCAGAGGGGTGATCAGGGAGCGGTCGGGGAGGGGCGGTGGGAACACCGCGGCCGTGGTTTCGGTCCGAGGGCACAGCCTTTGAAGGCAGGCAGGTGGGGCAGAGAGCGGGGGGCCCAGGAATCTGCGGGGGGATAAAATGTCTCGCTGGAAGCGGGAGGGGGCNCCCCGGGCCCTGCGGGCGGGGCGGCCCTGCCCGGCCCCGCTGGCGGGGATCCAGCTCCAGGCTTTGCGGGCGGCAGCACCATTGCCGTGCCCGGGGCCATTGAGATGGAAATGCCGCGGGGCTGGAGAATGGAGACCCTGTTCCCAGCCTGAGGGAGGGGCGGCCGCCATTGCCCGGCGGGGCAGCGGGGGCTCCCCTCCGTGTCTGCAGCTTCCCGGAGCCGCGGAGTTGGAGAGCGCGGTGAGAGAGGACGCAGGCCCCGGCCGGCATCAGGGCAGACCGTGTGGAGCGGGTTTGTTGCCCGCCGCGCCGGGGCCGGGGCTTTGCAGCGCTCCTGGTGCTGCGAGGGTGGGCTGTGGGAGCAGCCGGGTCTCCCTGCGGCCCTGGGGATGGCCCCTCTGGAAAGGCCCGTGGTCTCTCAATAGTGCTGTTTCCCAGTCTCATAAGTTACGTGGGTCGCAGTTCAGGTGCCGTTTGTCTCCTGTCCTTGCATCCTTGTTGGAGCATGCTGATCTCCCTTGTCTGCCTTGCAGAGATGACTCTCCTGTCCTCCCAGACACCATCCCTGGAGCCATCCTCGGCCACCACTGAGAGCGCAGAGCAAAGGATGCTGGAGAAGAGGGCCAAAGTTATTGAGGAACTGCTTCAGACAGAGCGGGACTATATCAGAGACCTGGAGATGTGTGTGGAGAGGATCATGGTGCCCCTGCAGCAGGCACAGGTAGGAACTGGGAAGGGAGGGGAAAGCTGTGGTGCAGCACTGGTGGATTGGGGTGAGGATACTGAGTCCATTTAGTTCTCAGAGGTGACCAAGCAGCATGGGAACTCATAGAGGAAATTTAAGCTATTCTGAGGGGAGGAGGGTGGTTCCCACAGCTCCCTGCACTTGTTGCAATAGCCTATCTGCTTAGAGATCCTGCTGAGCTCTCATCCTTGCTGAGAGCAAGAGACCTGGCAGCAAGTATCACAGATTGATTTTCTGGGGCAGAAGTTTCTCTTCATTTGGTTTATAGGTTAAATTCATTGACAGGAGAAATAAGATATGGAGTCTTGGCGTGGGGACAGATTTAGTGGGAGGAGAAAGAGAAAACCAGGTGAGCAGAGGCAGGGGTGGAATTGCTGGGAAAGAGAAGGACACTGTGGTAGGATACATAAGGAGTGAGAGTTTCAGTGCACTGAGGGCCAAGGGAATGTGTACAGGAGTCACTGCAATGAGAGGAGGTCGCACCAGGTGCCTGCTGTGAAGCTGAGGACTGATGGGTTGCAGGAGGGCAATGGGGGAGGCTGTTGAGTCTGACTGGGACATGTTCCCCATCCAGGACATCTCTTTTCCCATTCACTAGATGCAGAACATAGACTTTGAGGGCCTTTTTGGAAACATCCACATGGTAATTAAGTTCTCCAAGCAGCTGCTGTCCACCTTGGAGGCTTCAGATGCCATTGGTATGAATTCTGCTGTTACCTTTTCTCAGTAGGCTGGGATGGGCGTTGCTAGTGGCAGTGCATAACAGTTTAAATGGTGGGAGAGGATCACTGGGACTGGGCTTTCTCCCTGCTGGTCCCCGTTGCCACTTATCAGTCCAACAGCGAAGCCAAGGAGATCTGTGTTGCCCCAGGGTCACCACACTGAGACACAGTGCTTGTGGCCATCCATGGCCCCTTGCCTCCAAGTGCTGCCAGCTTGAGCCATTCAGGCCTTGGGCTGCCTGTGCCTTTGCTCTGTGGCCCCAGTGACCAGTGTCTGCACTACTCCCCCTGGGAGACCCGGAGTGGTTGAGCTCCCTGTGCTGGTGGGTGATGAGGAGGGGTCCTGCATGCTGTAGTAGCGCTGTCTCCTTGAGCTGTGTGTGTGGAATGGGAACACTGGATGTCTTATCATGAGACACACCAGGGTTTTTGGAGGCAGCTGGGGACCAGGAGACACTGAAGTCCTGGTTTGCTGCTGTCTGCAGGGCCAGTGTTCCTGACGCAGCGTGCAGAGCTGGAGAGTGTCTACAGGGTGTATTGCCAGAACCATGATGAGGCCATCGCACTGCTGGAAACCTATGAGAAGGATGAGAAGATGCAGAAACTACTTCTGGACCTGCTGGATAGCCTCAGGTTTGAGCATCTGGCTGTGGCAGCCACCAGGCTGGGATAGGGGGATCAGTTTCCAACATCCCTGCCCCTCTGTCAGCAGTGTTTAGACAGTTCATGTGGTGACTGAAGAGGGTCTGACGGTGGCACTGCATAGTTCACCAGGCTCTGGATTCAAATGGCCCCCTTCCCCAATGCACAGGTGCTGGGAAACACATAGACCGCCTTAAAACCTGTATAGAAGTTACCAGTGTGTAGAGAAGGTGGCATGTCCTGGACTGAGGGCTCCTGTTCCCCAAACCCTGAGCCGCCGTAGCTGGTGAGGAAGGAGCTGCCTTGCCTGGCTCAGCAAGTGCCAGGGCTCCAGCTTGTGGCGGTAAATGCCCTGGGAGCTGGCAGTGCCGACGGCTGCTCGGGGGGAACAGGGCTGCCCACTGCCCTGGCAGCCTCACTGGCAGGGCACAGACACTGGCTGTGGGATTGCACACCTGCCACCCCATTAACCCTTGCTTTTCTTTGCTTTTTGGCACTCTGTGGGCCGGCAGGAGCCTGTACAGTGAGTGGTAAGTGCATCCTTCCTCTTAGTCCCTGCTTGTCTGTCCGTGTTGGTCTGGCCATTCCCTTGTAACTAACCTCATGCCACAGGTTGGGTGCGTGCTGGGGGGCCCTAACAGTGCCTTGTGGAGGCATGACTGGGAGGAGAGGGGTGTCTGTGACATGATTGCAGCAGAGGCAGTGGGTGGGCTGCACAGGTAGGCAGCACAAGTGATGAGGCGAGGGGAGGTCTTGGGAAGGAAACAGGATTTGGGAGCCCTCAGCACTGAGGAGCCAGGAAAACCCTGCAGTGACTGCAGTCTTGCAGTCTGTCCTGCACTGGGGGACAGATCTGGGCAGTTGGGTGGTGGAACAGCATCTGCAACAAGTGGCTCTCTGGCAAGTGTGAAGCTGTGCCTGTGTGGGATTTTGTGGTGGGTCTGGTAGTGCAGAGGATCCTGGCTGGGAAGGATCACCTGGTGTGAATGAGGACCAGAAACCTGGGGTTGATCTGAGAGCACCAGGAGTTCAGGAGTGCAGTGAGTTTGGACATAAGGGTGGCGTGGCTGAGGGAGTACAGTGGATTTAGAGGCAGTGGAGTTCTGGGTCTGCTTGGCACTGGTTTGAGGGGGCAGACTTTGTGTGGCAGAGCTGGACTGACACCTGATACATCTCCTTTGTCCTAACTTTCCAGGGGTTGCACAAACTACATTAACCTGGGCTCCTTCCTCATCAAGCCAGTGCAGAGGGTGATGAGGTACCCACTGCTGCTGATGGAGCTGCTGAGTGCCACCCCGGAGGCTCACCCTGATAAGGCACCACTCACAGCTGCTGTCCTCGCAGTCAAAGAAATCAACGTCAACATCAATGAGTACAAGCGCCGGAAGGACCTGGGTGAGGAGCTGGGCAGTGCTGGGCAGAGAGAGACAGGAGCGGGTGTGCTGAGGTTGGTGTCTGCTGGTCCCTGAGCCTTAGCTGGCAGCCACGGTCACGGAGGAAATCTCACTGCTCAGGGGAGTTTGGCCCCATCACCTTTGTAACTTCCCTTCAAGTAGCTGCTAGTTGGGAGCAGATCCCCCTCTGCCTCCTTGTGTCCAGCCTGCCTGGCTCCCCCGGCTCTCCTTGTGGGTTAGGAGCTGTGATTCTCCCACATCTCTCATGGCCTTCAGGCACCAAAACTAGACACACTACCCAAGTGTAGCCTCCCTGGGACTGAACAGAGGAAGAAAATTACTCTCTTTGATACCTGCTGGCCACCCTCCCTGTTTTCCCGTGGAAGCCCCTGGTTATGCAGATCTTACACTTTAGTTCTGCCTCATAGCCCCACTGAAGCTAAGGTGACATAGGCTGCCTGGAATGATTGCTTGTATTTGCTAGAGAAGCAATATAGGCACCTTCTGTATGTCCAGTGATGATTGTACTTCATCTCCTATGTCATCTTATGTTGGCACTATGCATAATCCTGTGGAAGAGCTTGAATAGTTTGTCTACAAACTGTAGGGCATCTTAAGAACCAAATAGGTGGCACAGTGCTGGATGAGATGGGAGGTTATGATACAATATTTTACAAGGGCATGTAGCAATAGGACTGGATAATAGCTTTAAACTGAGAAAAAGTAGATTTGGATTAGATATAAGGAAAAAATCTTTACACTGAGGGTGGTGAGGCACTGGATCAGGCTGCCTGCAGAAGTTGTGGATGAAAGCGTTCAAGACCAGGTTGGATGGGGCTTTGAGCAGCTTGGTCTAGTAGATGTCCCTGCCCATGGCAGAGGGGTTAGAACTAGATGATTTTTAGGTCACTTCAACCAAAGCCATTCTGTAATGATCTGTGGGGTTCTTGGGACTTGACTCAAAGGCTTGAGGTAGAGGAGGACTAAGGTGATTGTTGATGAGGCAGTGTAAGACATGGGTGTTTGTGCTTACAAGGGTTTGATTTCTGTATCAATCTCTTTAGTGCTAAAGTACAGAAAAGGGGATGAGGATAGCCTCATGGAGAAGATCTCCAAGCTCAACTTCCACTCTATCATCAAGAAATCCAACCGTGTGAGCAGCCACCTCAAGCATCTCACAGGCTTTGCACCCCAGGTACTGTGCATCAGGTGCACTTACACCCTGCAGTGCTTCTCCAGAGGTATCTGCTGTCCCTCCATACCCCTTTCCCCTGTGCAGCTCTGACCCAGGCCAGTGAGGCAGAGTGAGCTTAGGGTCTGAACCACTCATATCTGCTGTCCAGCTTGTGGGCAGGAGGGCCCCACATCTTGCACTCTGGGAGGTGCTGAGTCCTGCATCACCTCCCTTGAAACACTTTCTCTCACAGCTGAAGGATGAAGCCTTTGAAGAGACAGAGAAAAACTTCCGGATGCAGGAGCGTCTGATCAAGTCCTTCATCCGGGACCTTTCCCTCTACCTGCAGCACGTCCGGGTGAGTCAGTGTGGGTGTGATGCCAAGCCCTGGGGCTTACCATGCACTGCCCCTCCTGTCTGCGTGGTGTGTCCCTGCAGTGCCTCTGGCCACAGCTCCTGCCTCAGCTCTGCTGGGGCCGGGTGGTCTGGGCTGCCCTGGGAGTCCCTTCCAGGCAGCAAGGATGGCTCAGCTGACCGTGTCTCCCTGGTGCAGGAGTCAGCTTGTATGAAGGCACTGGCAGCAGGGAGCATGTGGGACCTGTGCACAGAGAAGGGAAGTGGGGACTTGGACCAGTTCCAGAAAGTGAATCGTCTCATCAGCGACCAGCTCTTCTCCAGCTTTGTGAGTGAGGCTGTGCTCTTGTGTGCTGGGGATGCCCCTTTGGGGCCCACCCTGGGGGACTGCTGCAGATGGGCAGACCCTGAGAGGCTGCAGGGAGGGTAACCTTGGAGAGCTGTGAGCATTCCTGCTTAGCTCTGCCCTCCTGAGAGCTTTGATGCCTGGAGTTCATGAATGTGCCTGTTAGATACACATTTTTTCAGCCCTACCTGAAATGCTACAGCTCTGTATGTGAGTGGTTCAGGTACTTCCCATAGAGTTACCCATGCCGGCACAGTTACGAGAGATTATAGAATACTTGCTGTTGGAAGGGACCGCTGGAGCTGTGGTGGAGACCGGAGACAGTCACTGTACTGTCCTGGGGAGGTTGTGTGCTGGAGAGTGGGCTGCTGGCGTTCACAGTGGGCGAGAACACCTTGTCTCACCTTCTCACTGCACCTCTGCCCACCAGAAAGAGCGGACAGAGCGGCTGGTGAGCTCGCCGCTGAGCCAGCTGCTGAGCATGTTTGCGGGGCCCCACAAGCTGGTGCAGAAACGCTTCGACAAACTCCTCGACTTCCACAATTGCACTGAGCGAGCGGAGAAGCTGAAGGACAAGCGAACGCTGGAGGAGCTGCAGTCAGCCCGCAACAACTACGAGGCCCTGAATGCACAGCTGCTGGACGAGCTGCCCAAATTCCTGCGCTTCGCCAAGGAGCTGTTTGCCAGCTGCGTGCGGGGCTATGCCGAGGCGCACTGCGACTTTGTGCGCCTGGCCCTGGAGGAGCTCAGACCCCTGCTGTCGGTGGGTTCCCGCAGTGTAGGCAGCGCCCTGGGCTCAGAGTAGCACTGATCTGTGCAGGGTTTGTCCCTGAGCATCACGGACCTGTCACATCGTGGGGGAAGCTGCTACTGCGGTTTCAGGCCACAAGTGACTTGTGGAGGGCTCCTGCGGGATGCTCGGGGCAGGCATTGCAGGGTTATGATGCAGTTGTGTGTAGAAGGCTCTTGGAGCAGTGGCAGGAGAGCATTCGCCTGGGAGAATCTCAGGTCACAAGTTTGAGGACCACTTAGAGCTGAGTCCAGACAGGACTGCAGACCTGGATCTTATGCATGTCACAGGCAGGACTCAGACCCCTGCCATGGTCTACTCTGTAGCTCTTGGCCACTTCTCCCAGCAGTTGTCACCTAACCAAGATCCCCGACTTTGCTCTGGTTCCAGTTGCTGAAGGTGTCTGGCAGGGAGGGGAACCTGATTGCCATCTTCCAGGATGAGCACAGTCGAGTCCTCCAGCAGCTCCAGGCCTTCACCTTCTTCCCAGAGTCCCAGGCGGCTCCCAAGAAGACTTTTGAAAGGAAGAGCATGGAGCGGCAGTCTGCCCGGCGGCAGCCCCTTGTCGGCCTGGTGAGTGCCCTCTGCCCGGTGTCAGGGCTTGCGGAGCCCAGGACAGCCACTCACACCTGCCTTGTTCCTCTGCAGCCAACCTACCTCCTGCAGTCAGATGACATCCGAGCCGCCCTCCTGGCCCGCTATCCCCCAGAGAGTCTCTTCCAGGCAGAGCGCAATTTCAATGCTGCCCAAGACCTGGATGTCTCCCTGTTGGAAGGAGACATTGTGGGTGTCATCAAGAAGAAGGACCCCATGGGCAGCCAGAATCGCTGGCTCATAGACAATGGGGGTAGGTGGCTGTTCCCTGCCCTTGGTGCCTGCTGGGAGTCCCTTCCTCTGGTCTCCCTGTGCCTCAGTCTGAGCTCCCTTCCTCTCCCTCTCTGCAGTGACGAAAGGCTTTGTGTACAGCTCCTTTCTGAAGCCCTACAACCCCCGCCGCAGCCAGTCGGACGTCTCCGTGGGCAGCCACTCTTCCAACGAGTCGGAGCACAGCAGCTCACCCCAAAGCAATGCCACCCTGACCTTCAGCCCCAGTGGGGCGGCTGTCACCTTCACTCAGAAACCCCTGCAGGACTCTGCCTCACCAGCAGATGTGTACCAGTCCCCACAGCCCCCGCTGGAGGTGGACGCCCCCTCTGTGCCCCAGCTTGGCTCTGGTGACAGGACAGCCCCACTGGTTGGTACAGTGACATCTCAGCGCCACTACAGCCGCCCCGAGCTGGGCTGCAGCCCCAGCTCTCGCAACGGGCACCCCACCAAAGCACGTCTCAGGCCCACACCCTCAGTAGAGGACAGAGACTCTGGGCTGGAGAACAGCGAGTCAGAGGGCAACCAGGTGAGTCTTCAGCCACCCTCATGGGGCTGGGGGGGCCAAGGGCTAACCGCTTTGTTTGACTGGAGCCTGAATCATCCTCCTCCTGGCAGTGACCAGGAAGATGTAGGAGGTGGAGTATGAGACCTTTTCTTCCAACAACAGAACTAGCCTGCAAATGGGGATGGGCAGAGGCCAGGATGGGGCCAAGGCTGTCACTGTTTGGGGAGAAGGACAAAGGCACATACATCCTATGCAGTGTGAGAGTAAGGCTGTGGTGTGACCATCCAACTGATGCTGTCCCCTTGTCTGGCAGGTGTATTATGCTCTCTACACCTTCAAAGGCCGAAACACCAACGAGCTGAGCGTGTCAGCTAACCAGAGACTCAGGATCCTGCAGTTTGAGGACATCACAGGCAATCAGGAGTGGTGGCTGGCCGAAGCCCACGGGAAGCAGGGCTATGTGCCCTCAAGTTACATCCGGAAGACAGAGTACACGTGAGGCAGCGGACAGAGCCGGCACCCCATGCCTTGTTCCTGCTGGGACTGCTAGGGGCCTGGGGGAGGCTGGCCAGCCCTGCAGCCCCCACCGCTCACCCTGAGGCTGTGCCTCTTACAGCTGTGCAGTGCTCTTGGGCCCCAAGCCACTGGCTGCCATCGCCCCTTCAGGGGAGGAAGAAGGGTGGGCTGGCCAGGTGGGCAGGAGCAGGCAGCTTCTGTGAGGGCAGGGGTGAGTTCACCCCTGAGGTGTGTTTGACCTCCTATGTCCAGCCAGGAGCAGGGGAGCAAAGCTTGGGACTGGGGCCTGCCCAGGAGGGTAAGGCTTGACTAAGGCTGAGGAGCTGCTGTGGATTTAAATTGTGGAAGGCTAATGCTGAGTTTTTGGAGATTGTCTTTAGTCAAGTAGTATTGAAAGCAGCTCAGACCTTGTGAATGTGCTCCCTGTGGAGCAGGAGCCTGGTCTCACCTGTCTTTGCAGGAGTCAGGGTGGGACACTTAGACACTGCCTGGGGAAGCAGCGCGGTTGCTGGGAGTGGAGCTCCAGGCCTGGGATGGGTAGGGCCTCTGAAACCCTCAAAGCAAAACCCCCAGCAGGTGTCTTCTCCCTGTGCTTGGTCTCGCAGGGCCTTGGCCTTTCCAAGGTCTGCTGCTGCCAGCAGCCATCAGGTTCTCATCTTTCAGGTGAGCGAGAAGCCCAGAACACCATACCCCTGTCAGCACAGTACTGGCTGTGCCCAAGGCCCCATCTTTGCACTGACATGCCCACCTGGCTGCTCTGGGCTAGGGCAGGGCAGAAGGCAAAGCACAAGCTGTTCTCCAGCCTGTTTTGGGGTCTCTGACCAGAATTGCCTCACCTGTGCTTGCCTGCACGGCCTTGGAGAGGGTGCTGACATTCTGGAATGGCAGGACCATCCCCCATCCCTGGGAGGGGTGTGGTGCCTTTTGCTGGGTTGGTGTGTGATACTGCTGCTGCCATGTCCTGAAGGGAAGAAGTTCCCTTCATGGGGCAATGTTTGTAGTCCCTGTACTGCTGCTCTGTAAATAAAGATTTACCCTTGTGTATAGAAGGTGCCTTTGCAAGTATTACTTGTTTGCAAGTATTACTTGTTTGCAAGTATTGGGAGAGCTGGGAGGAGTGTCTGGCAAATGCTGGGGGCAAAGACCACAGACTTTATGCAGGCCCTACAGGGCCAGGAAAAACATTTCCCTTTCGGTGGGGTCCAGCATTCTGCTGCCTTGGTGTTTGTGCCAGCTGCAGCTCAGGCAGGAGGAAACCCTCAGCAGAACCTTCTTTAAGATGAAGTGGTTGCACTGCCCTCTTCCCCCAGCTGTGTGTTACGTGACTCAGCTGCAGTTGCAGGGGCTCATGGGGGTGAGTGTTTGCCCTGCTGTAAGTGGGCACCTGCTCCCTGCATGCCAACAGCCGAGGTCAGGCCCAAGAACAGAGTCAAGGGTTTGTCAGCAATAACCACCATACTTCGTGTGTGCATGGCGGTAGCACAGACGTGCGCCTGCTGCTCTCCAGCTTGTCTCCACCACAATCAGGTTTGCAGTCTGGAGCCACAGCCCAAAATCTGCCCCACAAGTGGTTGTGATAGGCACAGGGAGGGGCTCAATTATTTGCACTCGCTCCAAGGGAGCAGTAGCCACAGGGAAGGCAGGCAGCCCTGGTTTTGCTACAGAGTAGTGTTCTTGGCTGAGTAGAGCTGTGCCACTCAATTTGAACTGCCCAGCTCTGTGTAACCTCTGTTGGCAGCTCTCCCCGCCCAAGCACTAGCCAGATTTAAAGCTAAACCGAGGCTTACTTAACATGCCTTGACATCAGCCTTTTAATTAGCGGACTACAAAGTTACAAAAAGTAAATAAATTATAACATTCATTCTTAGATTAAACTGTAAATTTCATTCCATAGTGCAAAAGCATCTCTACAGTAGGTTCACCTAGCATGGTGAAGTACAAAAACTAAGACCACCTCCAGTGGAGGTCACGATCTCCCTGCCTGGCAGATAGCTTTTCCCCTCTATCCTGGAATAAATTATGCAGCTCCAGACCCTTGTGTGCCCAGCAGGCAGGATGTGGTAGCAAGGTTAAAAGCTCACTCGAGTCCAGATGCTCTATCTCTGGACAACCAGAGGAGCCACCCTCTCTGCTTCCCCTCTGCAGAAAGGCAAATTCCTGGGCAGCTTGGCTGTGGGAGACACCAGCTCCCGCTGGGTGAGTGGCAGCAGGAGGAGCTGCCTCACAGCCCCGGCCCCTGCAGCGCTCTGCCTACAGGGCGGTGGTTTCTGCCACGGCGATGCCGGCGTCCTTCGCCATCGCGGAGAAGATGCCCTGCTTCATGAGCAGCTCCTCAGGGCTGTCGAATTCCACGATCTGCCCAGCCTGCAGCACCATCACCCTGGCAGAAGGGAACAAGAAGGCCTGAACTCCCAGGATCCCAATGGATAGCGCTGCTGGCACCAGCGCTGCAGCCCCACCGACCCTCACTCCTAAACCACTTTATTCTCCTCTCAGCAGTGGGGAGGGCACAGCCCTCCTCCCTGTGCTGGCAGGGTCACACATGAGGTGTCAACAGCAAATGCCTCTATGGTCTGTTGCTGTAAAGAAGGATCCCAAAAAATGTTTCTCCCACAAAGGCGTAACTACTGCATGGGCATCCTTCCTATGCTTCTGTTCTCTTCACCACTGTATGTTACTGCCCCAGGCACTGCATCCACCCCTGCCCCTCTGGCTGCATTCTTGCTTCCGCTGCTGTCCATCTCTCACCTACCCTAGGAGTCCAGATCTCCATCCCCCTTGCCCCACAGTACTGTCCCATGGTACCTGTTGCTGTCCATGATGGTGTGGAGGCGGTGGGCGATAGTAAGGACAGTGCAGTCAGCAAACTCTCTCCGGATTGTCGTTTGGATTAAATGATCAGTTTCCAGGTCTACGGCTGCTGTTGCTTCATCCAGGATGAGGATCTTGGCTTTGCGGAGAAGGGCCCGGGCCAGGCACACCAGCTGCCTCTGCCCAACACTGGGATGAGATGAAGAGCATGAGTTACTAGACTGACACTAGCAGAGCTCCTGCAAGCCTACTGCCTCCCAGTGCTCTGACCCCAACACTGCCCCTGGCCTGTCCCCGCTGACCATCTGCCACCCTGAGCACCACATCCCTCAGCATCTTGTTCTCTGGGCCACCAGAGAAGGGTTGGCTCACACTAGCTCCCTAAGAGCCCTGACTCCTTGGCCACTTTCTTCTATCTTCACTTCCCAGAAGCTTCTGTGCATCATCCCTGGACAGCCACTTCACTGGAGGCTGCTATTCCAGGCTGGAGCCTGCTGCTCCAGGCTGAACCCTGGGACCAAGAGAAGGGAGGGGAGCTGGGCCTGCATCTGCTCCTCTGCTCACCTCAGGTTCTCCCCTCCCTCGCTCACGAGATGCAGCAGCCCCTCGGGAAGGCCTTGCACATATGTCTTCAGGTGAGCCAGCTCCAGGGCTTTCCAGACCTCCTCATCTGAGTACTGGTCAAAGGGGTCCAGGTTCATGCGCAAGGTTCCAGTAAAGAGCACAGGGTCCTGCCAGGGACAGCACCATGTTCAGCCCCACCACAGCCATTCAGCAGGGGCAATGGCTCCAGGCCTCCAAGTGTGGCCACATCCTGCCCACACCACCGCCTGCAGCTGGCAGGGGATGTGGTGACAGCCTGCTCACAGGCCTTTGGCGTGTCCACAGCACCCAGGGACGCACTGAGGCCATGCACTGCCTGCGGGGGCCATGCAGCAGTGCAATGTGGGAAGGTGGGGATCAGCTCACCTGGGGGATGATGGTGAGGTTCTTGCGCAGGTCGTGGAGGCCAATCGTTGCTATGTCCACTTCATCAATGATGATCTTCCCTCCAGCTGCCTCCAGCACCCGGAACAGGCAGTTGGTGAGGGAGGATTTTCCAGCCCCAGTCCGGCCCACAACCCCAACCTGTGGAAGCAGCTTTTTAGACCAGCTGACAGGGCTGTAGAAAACAAGGCAGATGATCTCAATCTTGGTCTGGTGGACCTTCCTGCCCTTACCATCACCCAGACTCTCTGCTTTGGTTCCTTTCCTGCAGTTCAAGTCCCCAGGAGCCACATCCCATCACCATCCCACCCCAGTGCACCAACTGAAGCCAAGAAGAAACAGGTTTAACAGAGTCTCTCTAAAGAGTGTAGTGAGGGCAGAGGCACCTTTTCAGTGCTCCCAATATTACAGGTGATCCCCTGAAGAACCAGGTCCAGTTCAGGTCGGTAGCGAACTTGGTAATCAACGAATTGGATCTCGCCTTTGCTGGGCCAGCCACGCGGTGGACGCTTTTTTGTCACCCACGGAGCCTGGGGGAGGGCACAGGAGCATTAGGGGGTTTCACTGTGATGCTGACTAGCACCAAGCTGTGCAGCTGGTGTTTGCCTGGACCCTGGTTTCTTCACCTCGTTCTCCACCTTCGTGTACTCATGGACCCGCTCCACAGCCACGATGTTGGTCTCCAGCTCCGAAGATGTCCGCACCAGCCAGTTCAGTGTCTGGGTCACCTGCATGGCAGAATCAGAGGATGCAGAGCTCGGTGGCACCCAGGAAGAAACATCTCCCACCTCAGCCCAGGACTGAGACTCAGGGACTCATCCTGGGCACGAGTATCCCTGGCCTGGTTCCTAATGCTCCACTGCTGAGACACAGCCCACCTCTCTCCAGCCCTTCGGAAACTTTGCAGCACCATCTCTAAGCCACAGCAGAGCCATATTCGTCCTCATGGCAGCAAGTACCCCACTCACACTGGGATGGATATGTGCTTCCCTGGCTCTATAGCCACTCCCCAGGTGATGGGACACCCCAGATAATGCCATTTCCATAGATCAGAGCTGGTGGCAGGGCAGCATCCTGCCACCAGCACAGAGCTCCCAGAGACAGCCCTGTCCTGGAATGAGAAAATGCTTTCATTGACTCACATTGAGAGCGGAGGAGACAGAAAGACCCACGATGCCGCCCTCCAAAGTGCCCTTTGCAATCACTGCTAGAAGTGCAGAGAAGAACACCACCAGGCTCCCCACGAACTCCAGACGGATGGCCAGCCACCTGCACCGGGAGAGGACAGCTGAAGGGCAGTGAGAGAGGCAGCGAGGCATCCGCCTGTGCCCAACTCAGAGCCCAGCAGTAACAGCAGCACTGCAGCAGCATCCCCACACCCAGCCGTGAGCCCAGTGCTGCACACATGGCACACACTGGTACTTGTACACAGCAGGTTTGTGCAGGTTTTGTACACAGCAGGTCGTTTGTGGCCAGTTCTGCGAGCAGGTTCGTTTATGCCAGTCCATGTCTCACACATAACCTCCTGTGCTGGTAATGCTGTGTATCAGAAGAGCCCCAACCATACAACCCGCACACACCCAAATCATTCACCAGTAAAATTCAAAACCAGAAAGTGCCCACACTGTGCTCCCACCGGGCCTGAAGGATCTCTTCCCAAAACTCACCAAGAGCATCTCAGCCCTTGACTGCACAACTCACCCTGCCCAGCCTCTGGACACTTTGTAGGGAGGCATACTCTGGCTTTCAAAATCACCCTAAAATGTCCCATTTCCACAGATGGTGCCCCTATCCTAAACTGCCCCAGTACTTACACAGACCCTCAATGCTGAGATCAAGAAGGAGGACTGCAGCATCTCAGGGACCTCCCTCAGGACCCAGAAGCCCCCGTGCAGAGGTGCTGCGGGCTGTGCTGTGGCATAAGGGGTAAAACTCACCTATTTGATATTATCCAGGAATAAACACTTTTCTGATTTATGTCCATGGTGGTCTCATTTTGCTTCAGGAACCGTTCTTGGTGTCCATAGGCCCGGATCACAGAAAGGCCTGACACTGTCTCACCAAAGTGGGAGTAGATGGGAGACCTGGTGACGGAGTCCAGACGCCTTAGCTGGCGCGACGTGGAGACATAGAAGCGCTGAAACGAGGGACACAGCTTGGTTACCAACATAAAGCCCAGCAGCCACAAAGATACTGCTCTCAGCAGGGCAGAAGCTTCATTCAAGGCCCAGTTACTCACCAGCACAAAATAGTAGAAGACACTCAGGGGAACGATAACAACAGCAAAGAATGGAGTGGCCAGGCAGATCATGATCAGTGTGCTAATGATGGCCATGAGACAGGAGAGCCAGCTGCGGAAGGACATGGGAATGGTCTCATCTACCGTGAAGATGTCCTAGAGCATACAAAAAAGTATAGAGAAGCAGTCAGTGACCCCAGAGAGAAGGAGAAGCCCAAAGGCCCCATACATACAGGATTCCTACACACTCATATGGTAACATAGTGCCAAACACATGTAAAAATATTGGATGACGCTGAATCAGTGTTATGGTCACAACATCATTTTGGGCCACAGTTCTTAGCTTGGGAACAGCTGAGTTAACAGAGAAACTTCCTGTAATACTCCCCTATTACACAGACCAGCTTTAGGAACTACGTCTTCAGGACCTAGGATGCAGGAGCAGTAAGTGAAGCAAAGAGAGGGACAGGGCAAACTCCAGGTCCATTCAGGGGCACCCAGGTCTCCAGCTGGTCCATCCATCTCCTAGCTGGGCACCACATACTCCCTCAACTCAGAGTAAGCCCAGCAGGCCCATAGGCCTAATTTCAAGAGAAATTTTTATTCCCAAAAATCAAGAGATGGCACCAGAGGAAGAAGTGGAGTAGCAGCACACTTGAAACTACCTGGTTGTATTTTCCCTCCTTTCTCATCATCTCTTTGTTTTATGACCTTCACTTACATAGAAAAGACTGTAGATTTCATTGGAAGTCTATAACCAGAAGGACTCTCATTGTGGGACGTGAGATCTAGGCTCTTACCTCTCCTAGTAATCTACTATGGACCCTCTTCTGTTTCTCCACATCCTTCTTGCCCAGGTGACCCCAAACAGGACACATTATCCAGGTGTGACCTCCTTAGCACTGAGCAGAGGAGGTAACAACTTCCTGTGATTTGCGACGTTGTCTTTCTAGTATAGCCCAGGATGTGGTTTGCCTCACAGTCAGCCTTGCATCCACCATGTCCTCCTGGTCCCTTCCTGGCCCTTCTCTGGGCTCAGCTGTGCAGAGCTCAACAGGAGCAGGGTTATGCCACTACCCAGTGCTCTCCAGACCTGCTGGAACAAACACCTTCTCCGTGTTGGGGGTGTTCTCTTACCTTGGCAAACCTGTTGACGATGCGGCCGGTCGGGGTGGTGTCGAAGAAGCTCATGGGCGCGCGCAGGATGTTGCTGAGCAGCTGCTGGTGCATGAGGCGGGAGGCTCGCATGGCGCCCTGGGCAGACATCATGGTTGCGAAGAGCAGGAACAGAGCTACAAGGAGAGCACGGGGCTGCCACCAGCTCGTGTGTGACACTGGCCCCAGGCACCCTTTGGCTTGGCTGACACACCAAGCAGCACCAAGCCAGCAGCTCTGCAGCGAGCCACTGGGATAATCCTGCATCCTGCCTTCTTGGGAGGCCACAGCAACTGCGTCCCAGCACTGGGAAGGAACCCTAACCCCATAGGAAAGCCTTGGGCCCTAGCAATATGTCCAGTCTGATTAAGGAAAATGATCTTAAAGCTAAGGGGGCAACACAGACTTGGGGCAATTTATGCTGCTTTCAGACTGGCATGTGTCCACAATTCAGCCAGGAGCTGAAAGGAAGGCAGCAGGCAAATGAACACAGTGCTGGGTCCCCTGCTCCTTGCTGTACTGCTGGCTGCAGGCCTCGCAAGTCATGTCCCTCCTGGACCACACAGATGAGGTGAGTGGGAACCGCTGTCCTCCCACCCTCACCTTGTGACACCCCCAGTGCCCCAAAGACACCGATCCGCAGGTCCCGCTGCTGCGTGGGGTAGGTCTGGTTCAGGTAGTGCTGTGCATCATCAGTCCAGGCACTGAGCCACAGGTTGGTCCCCACATAGGCGACGTATTGTCCAACGTAGCCCACGACAATGCAGAGCGAAAAGCACAAGCCAACAGCACGCAGGTACCGCACGTACATGGCGAACTTCACCTGTGGACAATTGAGCCCATCAGGCCACAGGCAAAGACACCCAGCACAGCCTTGGGACTCCATCACCCTGCCCATGCTGCTCCCCTCCACCGCCCCACCCACCAGTCCCAGGCAGCTCTGTCTCCTTCGTGTCTCTAGGCTGTGGTGCAGCCACAGCCAGCCCACGCCAGCTTCTCTGAGCCACAGTCAGGGTCTGGCAGCACTCCACCAGGGCAGCACAGGGCTTTGTCCCGCCATCCTCCTCACCCTGCCGGTTTCCACAGCTTCTTTCTCGATCAGTTGCTGTCCCTTCAGCTTCTTTGGGGGCTCCTCCTGGGCCTTCTTCTGGGAACTGGTGCTCTTTTTACTAAGGCTGCAGGGAGGTGATGAGTACCATTAGTCACAGGGTGTTGGACCGGTCCTAATCTCCTGGGGGTCGATCCCTATGCTGCACTGGCTCTCCAGTGATGGAGTCCTCTGGAAAATAATGTCCTAACTGGGGCAGCTTTGAGTGAGCCTTGTGGAAGCACTAGGCATGTAGTGCCAGAAAATTATAGCCTCATTCCCAAAAGCAGAACTAGCCAGCAGCAGGAGTTTCAGGGAAGACCACAGAGTAAGGCTGTGGCACACTAGCTTGAGTAAAGGCAAAATCAGGTGCTCCTGACCCAGAGCAGCTTGTGGTAGGAGCAGGCAGGGAGGCTCCCAGCAAGAATTCCCCGAGATGCCCCCAGATCCCTGTCTCCAAAGGAGCAGTGCATGTAGCAGGGAAAAGGGCTGAGAGCTCAGGTCATGCCCCACCTGCGACTCAATTTTCTCCGATGGATGCTGGCCTCTCGCTTCAGGGTCATAGTCACCACATCACCAGAGCCCTCCTCCATGCAAGGATCAACGTCTTCATCAGCCTCCTCTTCATCTCCAGCTAAAGCAACAGCTACAAGCACAGAGATGAGGGAAGGTAGGGTCAGGCACTGAGGAAAGAGCAGATCCCATACACTACACCTCTGCTGTGCTCAGTTCCACACCCTAAGCCTAGGCTGTGTCCTACCACCACATATCACACCTTCTCCAACCTTGCTATGAGACCAACACAGCAGGGGGAGGAAGAAATACATTGTGCTGGAGGGAGAATTCACAGGGGACAGAGGGCTAAAGGCCTGCATGGAGGCAATCTCTGCTGCTGACTTATCCCAGCACCACTGGTCAGACCTCAGGCAAAGATTTGTGCTAGTTTAGTAGGTGCAAGATCTGGTAGGTCATATCACTCCAGCTCAGAAGCATCTCTTTGAGCAGGTGGAGGTGGGCCCTGTGAAGACCTGGGAACAGCCAGGCTGCAGCTGGACAACTGGGCTGAGCCCTGACAGGGTGAGCATCCACTGACCTGATACCACTCCTCCCCATAGCACTGGGGAACATGATAAAGATGAAATGTTATCCAGGTTTTTTCTGACCCCAACATCACAAAAATATGGAGCCCGTTGCCACATAAGTTTTTGGGACATATAATAAATGAACTAAAAAGGGAGTAAAAAATTTAAATAGGTCCTGTGCTGGATGTTCAACATAATGCCTGAATGCAAATCTTAGGAAGTCCTTGTGCTGCTGATTGCCAGAAGCTGAGAAGGATTCACAGCAGCCACCACTGGTGCCTAGGCTGGATAGGGCCAGGCCAGGCTGACAGATCAGATCTTCACATCCCCACTATACGTGCACAGCCCCTCTAACTGCTGCAGCCCCACTGTGTTCCCAGTACCTGTGGTATTTTCCTCTGACACATCCTCCTCCTGGTTGCCATACAAGCTCAGGAACTGGGCAAAGGCCCCCTTGTTTGCAAGCAGGGTGCTGTAGGAGCCATGCTCAGACACTGCTCCTGCTGCCAGCACCACGATGTTATCGACCTGGGGCAGGAAACTGATACTGTGCGTCACCAAGATCCGTGTCTGCAACAGAGGGGTTGCAGGGTAGTGATCATCAGAGCACCCCTCGTCCCCAGCCATGGGTCTGCAGGCTCTCCATCTCCTACTTGGGGACTTCTCTACTTATCAGTGCCTTGCTATGAGGCCACAGGGCACCCCTCTGGGGACTCACGAGGCCTCTCCTGCCTGCTGCAACCTGCACGTGAAAGCCACAGGATTCCTCTCTGTCCCAAAGCAAGCAACCTCAGACTTCCTTGGATCGTTAACACCATGGTGGTGCCACTCCTACCTGGCTGGGTGGTGGGTTGGAGGGGATGGGTGCTCACCTTCTTTTGCAGCAGCCCTTTTGGCCCCAGCACATGCTCGAAGAGGTACTTGCCCACGTGGGCATCCACGGCAGACAGCGGATCATCCAGGATGTAGATGTCTGCATTGCTGTACACCGCCCGGGCCAGGCTGACCCGCTGCTTCTGGCCACCGCTCAGGTTGATTCCCTGGAAGGGAAGGACTTCCCTGAACATGGGGCTGGCACAGGGCAACAGCTCTGACCTCTGCTGCAGGTGCTATCGGAAACCCAGAGTGCCCAGGGCTGGTACCTTCTCTCCAATCTCTGTCTGGTCACCTGCAGGCAGCAATTCCAGGTCTGGAAGGAGGGCGCAGGCCTTGAGGACCTGCTGATACCTGGCTTCATCCAGTTCTGACCCGAAAAGGATGTTGTCTTTCAGTGTGGCATTCTGGATCCAGGCCTGCTGGGGGACATAGGCCAGGGAGCCCTGGAAGGAGACACAAGAACAGCTCCCTGTCAGAGATCAGCCTGAGCACTGACTCCTCCTGCAGTCTGTTCTTGCCCTGAGCCACCACTCTGGGACAGTCCTGCGTCCCCTCCCAGGCACCCCCAAAGCCCCCTGCACTGGCTGGCTCCTCTCACCTGGATATTGATGTGTCCCTTGATATTCTCCATCTCCCCGAGCATGGCTGACACCAACGAAGATTTGCCTGAGCCCACAGCCCCCACCACAGCCACCAGGCTCCCAGGTGTGATGTCCAGGGTGACACTGCAAAGACATGAGGGCTGAGGAAGCAGCACTGCCAGGTTGCCCATCAGTTCCTGTGTGGGACCAGCACAGAGCAGTGTCTCTGGGACACTCGTGTCTAGCACTGTGAGAGGTGATTGCCCTCCCCGACCAATAACACAGAAAGCCTCCCCCTTCCCCAGCCCTCTGCCCCGATGTGGCACAGAACACTCACTCTCTTATAGCAGCGTTGCCGTCCTGCTCCCAGGCAAAGGTGGCCTCCGAGAAACGCACAGCACTGCCTGTCAGAGAGAGATGTGCCTCAGAGAGGGGAAACCCAGGGCTGGCTCAGCCTGGGACCCACAGGGAGTAACCTGGAGGTTCACCTGCCTGCAATGGGGTTGTGGTGGATAGCTGAGGTGTCCAGGTCTTCTCCACTCAGGTAGCGCTCCAGCCTCGCAGTCGACACATTGGTCTGCCATGGTGGAAAGAGGATGAGGACGGCACGTGGGCATGGGGCACGGCTGGGTGGGCTGGCAGGAGCCCCATAAGCAGAGCACCACGTCACAGAGTCCCTACCCAACCTCTGAGCCCCAAACCTGTGTCATGCATGTGAGTCCTGTCCCACCCCACTGCCAGCAGAGTCCTGTGCATTGACCCCTGGGGATCCATCACACACCTGAGCCCCATGTGCTGGGTTGGACAGAGGTCATAGGATCCCCCTACACCCCCAGCCCTATGTGAGGCCTGACCTGCACCAGGGAGGAGAGAACCATGGGCAGCATGGCCATGGGGAAGCGCAGCACATTGAAAAGGGAGATGGCAGTAAAGGCCTTCTCTGCATCCAAGACATTGTTCTCATCCACGAGCACGTAGACGGCAAAGCTTGCCAAGGAGACCTAGGACAGGTATCAGGGAAAGGCACCATCAGTGTGGTTGTGTGCAGCCCAGACCCTCACACTGCCCCAAGGCCTCAGCAGTGCCTTCCTGCTAGCGACCTGTTACCCTCCTGCTTCCCTTCTCCTTTGGGCCCCATTTCACCACCCCAATGAGACCCCTTTCCACCACAGCTCTCCTGCCAGCAGCCAGAACCATAATCTGCACCCCAGGCATCCACCAGCCAGGAACCTACAGCTGAGGTTCCAAATATTTCCCATCCCCTTGGACACAGCCCAGCCCCAGCTCAGAGGAAGGTACACAGCTCCCCAGGGCTGTTGTCACTCACCAGGAAGGGGGCACATGTGAACACAAAGATAGAGACTGACTGCAGGTAACTGAAGTTCACCAAGTTCTTGAGCTCATGTGCACGGATATCATTAACTCGCTTCTCAAAGGAGGGCTCCCAGGCAAAAAGCTTCAGGATCTGCAGGATGAGCAGGGTGAGCAGATGCTGGCTTCACAGGAATGCCCACTTCCACACTCAGCTCACTGGTGGCCAGCACCTCCATTACCAGCTCCTGGCTTGCTCAGAAGCCTGCTTGGCCACTGCATCTCCCCTCTCCTGTCCTGCCCACAGCTTACAGCATTTCCCCACTGCACTCCCACTCCCTCAGCCTCAGCTTACAGGTGACTGCCAGCCCCTCTGCCACCATGCCACTACCACAGCCATCCAGGAAACACTCAGAAAATCCTCTCTTAGTTCCCAAGTCCCAGAGCTCCTCCCCAGCCAGCTTTTCAACAGATGAGGAAGCCAAGGGAATTGCTGAGACCCAGACAGAGGGTCCCCAAGCTAGACTAACACTGGTGCTGTAGGGTTATACAGGTGTGCTGCCTCCAGGTACAGTGCACCAAGAAGAGGGGTGCAGCAGCTGCCCAGAGAGTGTCCACTCCACTGCTCACCTTGATTCCATTGAGGACTTCAGTCATTATTTTCATACGTTCATCCTTGTTCTTCATGTTCCTCTCCTACAAACAGAAGAGCCAGACATCACCTAAACCAGACAGCAGCTCACCCTTGGAAATATATCTGGGCTGCCACATGGAAGGGAAGGATGGGCTCTACAGCCCGGAAAAGTCATCCCATGAAGGTGAGCCTTGGCTCCCTGTGGCTCTGGTCAAGCTGGGGAAAAACACCATCCTGCTGTCAGGTAAAAGCTAAAGCTGCATCTTATGGTTGGCAATATCTCATTTTTCATCCTCAAGGCTGTGCCCAGCCTGGTTCAAGTTCAGCTGTGATGGTAGAACAGATCTCACCTGTCTCCTACTCATGGCAGCTGATCACCTCTGGCTCAGGCTAGAGACATCCCCAGCCCAAGTGAGATCAACTTCCTAGGCTGAGAAAGATCCACAGCATAACAGCAAAGAGCAGGGAGTGCGGAAAAGGAGGGAGGGGAGTGGAGTTGGATGTGGGGGACCAGGGACGATATTGCAGCCACCACTGACCTGAATGGTTTTGCCCTTGGCAACCAGGAACGCATTTATGGGGATGAGCAGCACCATGGTTGCAATGCCTGCCAAGACAGAGGGGCCCAGCTCTCCCCAGAGGAAGACAATGGACAGGATAATTTGCAGGGGGGATGACCACAGCTGGTGAACAAAGTTGGCCATGTCCATGAACCTCTGGGCATCAGCTGACATCAGATTCACAGTCTCTCCCACCGTGGACTCCTTGCGGGTGGCTCCGGACATGGCGAGTGCCTGGGAAGAGAAAGCACAGTCACCACAAGCCAGCCTGGGAGCAGCCCTGCTGCCAGCAGCATGGCTCAGAGCAGGGAATTAGCAGACCAGGCTGAACCCCCTTCTGGATTTGCTGCTGGTGCCTCTGTACTGGCCACAGGTGCTTTCCTCACTGCCTGCAGACCACTGCATGCTGGGTGCAAAGAAATGCATCCCTGTGCAGGAATTCTAGTGGCACCTGCCCTAGGTGTTGTACTGCTCTGAAGAGAAACCTCTTTCTGGAGGCCCCTGGTAGCTGTCAAACACATGGCTACAGCACCCAGGTCCCAAGCAGAACACAGTGTCCCCAGTGCAGGACAGTGTCCCCCAAGCTCTCCCTGTGCCTTCTGAGGAGTAAAGTTCACACACCCCAGTCACCCCAGGTTGATGGGGCAGGCAACGTATGACTTTATCCCTAGCCCAGCTTGGAGAAAGCCAACAGGGCTGATGACAGGACCATACAGACCTTCTTGTAGATGGCAGCGATGAGGCTGGCACGCACGTTTATGCCTAGCTGGAAGCACAAGCTGAAGTGCTGCTGCAGGCAGAGGGACTGGATCAGTGCCGTCAGGAAGAGCAGGATGGCATATAAATAGCCTTGCCAGGGAAAGGAATCCTCATCCGACACAAAGGCAATCAGCAGCCTGGAGGGGAAAGAAGCTCATGAGACACACACCCTACTGAGACAGACCCAAGCAGGATGCTCCAAATGAATGCAGGGAGAGCATCCTCACAAGAGTGGTGACCAAAACCCTGCCCCAGAGAGGTGGCAATGGTCAGCAAGCCGGGAACCCTGTTCTGCCAGAGACATGGCAGTGGGTCACTAATATAAGATCATCCACAGAGACTGTGCTGCTCTGCAAAACAAACCCGGGAGGCCCTGCGGGGCTGAGCTGCACCGACTCATGGAGGGCCCCAAAGGAGAGCCGGGACTGTCTCGAGGGAGGGAGCAGGACTCCATAACAGAGAATGCAGGGAGCAAGATACTACACATAAGAGCTGGCAGCCAGCTCAGACCAGTTCTTCAGTAAAGGGTATCACAACACATTCTCCCACTTTTGGTGAGGGCACAAAATGTCCCCAGGGTCTGTGGCTGGGAGAGGCACACATGGAGACGGTGGGGCTGGATACAGTGCACACACTGGGAGATGGTGGGGCTGGGTGCAAAGTCAGGACAGGGACAGAGAGAAAAAACTCACTTCAGCAGCTGGGGGCTGACAAACACAAGTGCATCATGCACCACCTTGAATGCCACGGCTAGCAAGAGATTCTGCCGGAAGGTCTTGCACAGGGTTTTCATCAACCAGCCCCTGGCGTAATCCTTGGGAGGACCAGAGTCCTCGTTGTCTCCCTTCTTCTTCTTCTTCTTCTTTGGCTGCTTCTCCTCCTAGAGGGAAGCCCACATAAAAGTGAGACATCTGGTTGTGCAGGCATCCTGCATCCGAAAGGATGCTTCCAGGGCAGCACCTCACAGACCCCAGAGCAGGTATCCTAAATGAAGCCTTAGCTTTAGCTCCTGTCACATTCCCTTTCACTGATTTCTGCTTATGTCATACACACCCAGGACTAACACCTTCTCTTTTGTACCAAAGACAATTATTAAAACCCAAACCAGCCTGAACCTCTCGGGCCAAAAATCAGGCAAAAATCTTGCAGAATCTGAGGCCGGGGTGGTCACAGAATGATGCTCACTCTGACCTCGTTGCTGGGAAGTATCTGAGGTAGATAGACATAAGGGAACTGCTTGTACTGCAGAGTTGAGGGTGGTTCCTGTCTTTGTGTAAGGCAGAAGGATGAACTTTCTTGGTCTCTCAAAATATGGGGATCTGCCAAGGACACGACAGGAAGACCCTGTCATGGGTTCCTCTATCCTTGCCCATGGTCCTGCAGGATCAAAGAAGGGAAAACCCAGCAAAGAGGGCTGCAGGGAAATGAGGTGACCCTACTCCCCAAGGCTGGACCTGGATCTCTCAGTCTCGTACAAGGCCTGAAGTAGGAATGGATTTACCAGCACCAGGATGTCTTGGCTCTGGGCCTTGCTCATGTTGTTCCCATGGTCTGGGTCACCTTCCCGGCGTCTCTTCTTGCGTTTTCGTTTCTCCAGTTCTGCTTGGGCCTTCCGCATCGCAGTCTTCATGTTCTTCTCAAAAGCAGTGTAAAGAGCCTTTGTCTTGTCTTTATCTTTCAATTCCCAGACATCCTCTATCTCCAAAGGCTTGCGATGGCCCTTGAAAACCATGCTGTGGGGCAGAGAAATCCCGTGATACTTGTTGGAGACTCCTTGCTGCAAATGCAGAGCCTTCACACCCATCCTGGCCCTGGGCTCAGGCTGCACAGGCTGCACCCAATGCGGTGCCTCTCCCAGCTAACCCCAAGCAGCCTGTGCTGCAGGTTCCCCTGAGGCACCCCTGCATTTTGCCAGCCCAACCTCCCTCAGAGCCCTGCTCACCTGCTGTACCACTCAAAGGTGATGGAGCTCAGGAAGGAGGCTGTCACCTCTGGGTTCTACGGTACAAAGCAAAGGGGGTACTGAGAGATTGTTGATGCTGGGGGATGGTGTTGACAAAAGCTGATTTAGCACCCCCAGCCATTAAGGAGCCTCATAGGTTTCAAACCACGCCAGCTCCAGCCCCAGAAACCTCATCTCACAGCCAGCAGCAGCCCCCCCTGGACACACATGCAGATGCTCCCCGCTGCAGGCTCCAGCTCTTGCTGGGCCCTGTGCTGAAATCCTCAGGTCTTCCCAAGGAGCCTGGAGCCTGCATGGAGCCTGCCCTGCCCCACAAAATGCTCAGGATGTGGTGCCCCAAACCCACTCCCACACAGTCCTCACACCTTTTTCCCGATTTCCTTTGTTTCTGGGGCAACATCTGAGAAGCCTGAGACAAAGAAGAGCAGCAGCTGGAGCCCATAGGAGATGAAGAAAAGGATAAACCGTGGCAGGTCAGAGATTGGCTCCTGCAGGAATGGAAAGCCCAGGTTATTGCTGGGGGTCGTCTCAAGGCCCCTGGTACTCAAGAGACAAGATCCATCCCCTGGCTGAGCCCAACAGAGCAGTGCAAAACTTGCTCTGAGTCCTGGATCAGCTTCCCTTTGCCACCTCTCTCTGCTTCTCCCTGACCTCCTCCCATAAGTGTTTAAGGGGAGAAATTAGTCCTGGAGAGCTTCTACTTCCCCAAAGAGACAGGATTAATTCAAGCAGCAATTCCTTTTCAGGTCTCTTCTGGTTCCCCAAGGTGCCCAGGGCAGCTGGGACCTCAGTGATACCACAGAGAGTTTGTCAAGAGAAGGGTATGAAGAAACTTTTTTTGGGAACAGAACAAGATGAGGGGGAAGCATAGAGCTTCCTGCCAAATCCAACCTGCAGGGCTTTCCGGACGAGTGACTGGAATGGCAGTATCCCACAGAGAAGGGACAGTGTCCAGAAGCAGAAGAGCACCCCCGAATCTCTGCACAAGCAGAAGCGTCGTGCATCATGGATCAGCAGGACCATGATCTGGGGGAAAGAAAATCAGTCAGAGGTTCAGGTAGAGCTGCAGGACTAGGTCTGGCTCTAAAAGTGCCTTTGGAGTATGCGTCCTGGGATGCCAGCACACATGATCTGCTGGGATTCACTGCCTTTAATACCCTGAGCACCTGAACACACCACCAACCCTTTATTAGTTTCAGAATTAATTGTATAGGCCAGGGGTTTATTTCAGGAAGACATAAGATCAGGTTTGAACGTACCCTGACATTACAGCAGGGCATTATCACTCTTTCTAGCTGTTCTCAGTCCAGATTCTCAGACATGTTCAGCTGTGAGGGGTCATACCCTATATCCCACACACTGCCTCCAGACCTGGAACTGAACTCAGATCACATCCCAGCAGTGCAGCCTCTCTGGGCAGTCCCCTTGCCATAACACCTCACATGGACTCTGCATGTGAAACTAAATGATACGATGAAATAAGGATAACAAATGAGGGTGTTGCTTTTGCTTTCAGGTATAGCTCCTGAGCATTTCTTAAGACTGTTAGAATATCCCATGTCTCACACAAGATGTCTGTAACTTCCATGCACATATTCCATCAAGCTAATAGCCCCTAGGTCCTCAGCTTTCCCCTCTGCCTGGGCATCCTGTGGTATTTCCTGGCTCTCTGCACAAAACTGAGCAGCAATGTACAGGAAGCTGTGAGACATCAGAGCAGCAAGCCACGGTCTGATGTTCACACTGCAAAATCACTCCTGTGAAACCCACACTGCTCCGAGTAAAGCTTCTGTCAGAGAGCTCAGCTACACTCGCTGGCATAGAACCATCCCAGTTTTAAGGATCCCAGCAGGGAGCAGTACAACCAGGCACCCTCCCTCAACATATTGCACTCATGCGCCACCCACACACGTTTGGGGCTAGTCCTACCCAATTTCCAGGCTACCCTTCCCTCGTGGACACAGCTTCCCACTGATCTCTGTGCTAGGGGACTCTTGTGCTGCTTGGCGCTGCAGTCTCACCCTGTCGCTGGTGACACACACCACACTCACAGCTCAGCCCTTACCCAGGTGGCGATGTACAGGCTGGGGTTTGTGTACTGGACAGCCGGCACAGCGTCCTGCTCGGCGTCCTCTACAAATGCCAGGGCCAACTCTGCCACTGCCGTTAGCATCAGTAGACCAGCCAGCACCTGTGGGGAGAGGGGGCCAGCCCATTGTGACACTGGGAACCACTGGGAGACAACAGATTTTGGGATAAAATACACCCATACACCCTTTTCAACCCAGACTTGGCCTGGGAGAGCTTTCAACCCTGTGAAGCTGCAACAGTTCCACAGGAGCACTGCCATCATTTTAAGTTTGGAAGATAACGGCCCACAAGATAAGAGGCCCCAATACACTCTCTGCCCTCCCTCCCACTGCATCCCAGCCCTCTTATCCTCTTTGTCCCAGATATGCCTCATGCTGGACTCCCCTTTACATTTCCGTCCCAGATGGTCCTCTATCCCATTGCTCCTTCCCCCCTACATTTCTCATCTCTCCATCCCACACCTGACTGCAGCACAGTTTTCCCACTCACACCACCTACACCTCAGGCTGCTCCAGCCTATCATCTGTGCTCCCTCAGCTCCACTCTACCTGTTTGATGATGTAGAGTTTGGTCACAGAGGATTTCTTGGCTCTGGATTTGCACATGGGCAGGAGCTGCCATGGGGCCAAAATCCAGAAGAAGCCAAGGGGGACCCAGACCAGCACAGTCTGCTGGAAGCACACAGGCAGGTCGGCATCCGGACGAGCAAGGTAGGAATCATTCTGGGGGCAGCAAGGACAGAACACCGAGTCACTTGGGGTGGTTTGACTCTCACTTGGCACACAGGACAGGAGCCAACACTCCAACAGGTCCTGCCCACCCAGCTCCACCCCATCACATCCCCCCTTCAACATCCGCCCTCCTGGCTGAGCTTTTCAGCACTCAGCCAAGGTCAGAGTGATATCCCTTTCCCCATCTCTCTGCCTGAACATGGAATGGCCATCCCTTGCTGGAGCCAAGCTAGCAGAAGCAGCTGAAGCCAAATCATTCCCCAGGAAGTCCTTACAGGGTGTCCTGTGTTCCCAGGTGGGCTAAAACAGGACAGAGCTCACGCAGGGAGGTGTCATTGCCTCACTGTCTGGTGAACGCCGTGCAGGCAGCGCACAGCGCTCAGTGCCACGGCAGTCCTGGACAAACACCAGAACCTCTGCCGACCACTGGCAGGACAAGCTGTGAGCCTTGGAATCCACTGCTCTCCCCCTCCACTGGGCATCCTACCCCGAGAACAGGCAATGGGATGGTACAGCCACTCACCCAGAAGACGGAGCCGCAGAACTTCTCCAGGGCTGCTGACATAGCTCAGGGGAGAAGAAACGGCAGCTCCTTCCCCTCGCTCTGCTCAGCTGAGAGACCTGGGCGGATGCTTGGGATAAAAGTCCCCCCACACCCTCAAGCGGTCTTGGGACAAAATCCCTGATGACACGCAGTTATTTATTAACTCTCTGCTATTGCACAACCCCACCAACCAAAGCAGTGACCAAAAGGGCTTGGGAAGCTGCACAGGCTCAGAAGAGAGGAGAGGAAGACCCAAGAAAGAGATCAAAGGGGCGATACAGGGAAGTCACAGAGTCACTGCAGGACTCCACAGCCAATTGCTCAAAAACCACAGCCTTGAGCTGTGCACACCAACAGACACAAACTCATCTGGACCGGCTAAAGATATTACTTTGGTGCAACAGACCTCTCCGGTGAGAACAAGCCTGCTGAATGCCAACAAAAAGTCCAGCAACAGCTGGTCCCACAGTGGGCGGTGCCACCTGGCAAGATGGCAAGGGGGTCCATGACACCAGAAGCACCCCAGGCCTGGGAATTTGCAGTGTCTGGCAGCTGAGCTGACCACATGCTGCACTGGTCTTTCTGAGTCCTCATGATCCGGGTTCCTTTCACTAATTTCCAGCCTGAAGATTTTCCAAACTCCTCCTTTTGCTTTTTTCTTTCCCAGATTTCCATGTTGTCTGTACATTATGGCAGTTGGCTGACCACAAAACCTCAAAGAGACTTTCAATCTTCACTGTAAGGTAACCCCCAGCATCTGAGACAGAAAGAGGAGCATTCCCGAGGAGAGGAATTCCTGATTGCCACTGAACCCTTGTTGCTTAGAAAGCCCTAGGCATGACAGGGACACGTGAGGACAGTGCTACTAAGGCTGGAACTGGATTTGCTTTATCATGTGTGCTCTTGAGGAACAGTAGATAAAAGGGGACAGTAGGGTGACTGCAAGGATTATGTTGTCTCATTGTGCATGGAGTTAGATTAACTCAGAAGTCAAGGGTGACACGATGAGTAATTGCTCAGGAACCATCAATACCAAAGAAAGGCTCAATGTCCAACTCAGTGGTTAATTATTACCGGTTTGCCAGATTAAATCCACATGTTTTTGTAAATAGAACTACCCCTAGTGCTAGGTCCTCCAGGCCGGAACCAATACACTGCCCATGAGAGCTGCAAACTGATGCAATGGGTAAGGAGTAAGTGAATGGAGCAGCCGCTCAGCCCTTGTCCATCTGTACTGCTGATGTGATTCTTCTTTCTGACACAGGTACAGATGTCCTCTGGCTTTGCTCAAAACCACTTGGAGCACTGCTGCCAAGGGGGCTACTTGCTTATGACACCTTCCTGTGTAATGCCCTGTCCCATTGCTTGTCTGTTTTTAGTACAGGTCACAGCTCATCCTCACCCTGTCTTTTGGTCTCTCAGAGCTGAAGCGTTGGCCTCAGCACAGGATTCTGCTCTCTTCAGTGTTCAAGGCAAGCACATCCCCACCTTCTCTACCCTCACAGCTGGGGTATGCTCCTTCTAAAAACCCACAAAGCCTTACCGTTCTTCAGCTCCTTCCATAAATCTTCCTCCACTAAAATACCCAGAAAACGTTCACTGGGACCAAGATAATCAAAGCAGTAGCACCTCTGTGGCCAGCAGTAGCAGTTTCCCTCTGCTCCCCCGTCCTTATCCATGTTGTCCAGCATGTTTTAACTTTTCAAAACTAGGCATTGATTCGTGCCTATCTCACACAGGGTCTGGTCCAGAGGTCTCTGCTGGGCAATCTACAAACTCCTCCAGACCTTACTGCTCATCTCTTTCTCTGCCTTGTCATGCTGTAATCCCACGTGAGTTCAAAAACATGAGGGGGCTGGGTCAGCAGAATATTCATCTTAATTGAGCTACCAGTATCATAATCATGACTCATGAAATCTCACAACATAAGCCATGAACTCTTAAAGCAGGTATTCCAAACTATATTGACTGTAACCACTAATTTAATCACTCTTTCCCAATTTTGATCCTTCCTACTGCCCGCACATCTGCCAGTGTTGAAGCAGGCTCTGACACCAGCTCTATGCAGTCATTCCCTTCCCAGCTCCTCCATTAAGAACTTAAGTTCCCAAGGCGTTTTGGGAGACACCAGTACCTCTGATGGATCCATGTGAAAAGGTGGATGCAGCCTTTAAGGTGAAAATATGTAGTTTTGATGACAAGTTTTCAAGGACATGATTCTATTTAAGGTGACAAAGGTCCTGCCACCTTGTCAAGTATCACATTTTTTCCATACATCCTCAGGCTGTAAGCTATTGCCAAGACGGGAAGAGAAATCTGTACCCTGTTTTTGCTTCCTGAGATCCACTATCTCTGCTGTCAGAGGGATTCTCTTCAGCTTTGTCATCTTTGGCAGAAGAGCAGGCAGCAAGGATAAAGGTGCTTTACCTCTGGGTCTCTACTCTTCTAATACACCACTCTGATGCCATTCAAATCTTTTACTGGGTATTTTACAGAGTAACTGAATTGAGTCTTAGGTTTCAATCCTGACTAGGCAGCAATGACCCAACAGACACATTCCCCAAGCACTATCTGGAGAACAAGCAGTTTATGCTTTTTGTTGAGACAAGGACCTGGAAACTCCCTTAGGAAAAGCATCTCAACCTCCCAGGAAATCTCCTCATACACCAACCCCACCTCAAGCACTGAGGGCCCACAGCCCAGGATGTCTTACAGCTTCCTCATCTCATCAGTCAGGTGCTTCTCACCACTTACAGCTGCTGCATTGCTAATCCCCACCTATCCTACTGGCTGACCACAGCAGGCCTTGTTTCCCAGCTGTGGCTGTGATGTTTCCCACGCTGGCATTCTGGATGTGATTGTATTCTCTGGCACGGCAGGGTCCTGATTAATTCAGGCTATGCAACATGGGTCACGGTCTTATCTGAAAATACAAATAAACTTTAGAAAAGCACAGCAAGAGGGGGGCAGCTGCAGTGTTTATTTGACGATCACATGCAGTGCTACACAATTCAGTCCCCCTACTTGCTCACCTCCCTTCCTCCCAAACGCTACCAAACAGCTGTTGCTGCAACATCTGGGAATGAGTCCTTTTATTTAAAATGGCCAACGTTAAGTTTCCAGGCCAGGGACTTCAGGGGAAGCCAAGGGAAGAGGTGTCAGGCTTCACCACCTAGTGCACATCCTCTGCAGCCTGAGGATGGAAGCGGTACCATCTGTCCGTGTGCCAGGGCAGACCCTGGAGTCTCAGCGTTCTTGTCCCAGCACGGTGCCGTCCACTACAGAATGTTCTTGGCAATCGCGTTCAGGGTCCTCACTTTGGCCACATCTGCCACCTTTATGGAGTACTCAGGGGCAGAGAAGGACGCTCCCATGGCAACGTTCGGATTTCTGTCAGGAAAACCAGCAATTAGTGGCGATACGGATGAGTAAGACCCACCAAGAAAAACACCCTCGTATTTCCCCTAGTCTCAGCACTGGCCAAAGATGGTGCCACCCAAACCAAAGATGGCACAGTAATAGAAGGAACAATAACCCAAAGGAGTGCAGACCTATGGACAAATAGAACCTATTCCTCACTCATTTCTCAGTAGCACATCCCACTGGCTTCCCAAATCCTACACGCTTACGTTAAAAGTCTAAGGCAACTACACCAGCACCTGCCTTCCCAAGTGCCCTCACAACTCCTACGGCAGCAGTAGCAAGAGAAATGCCCCAAGGATCTGCATGGAACTCACATCCACATGAGAAGCACTGTTGGATTCATACACTGCAGAATATGGTGTCAGGCACCAACATTCCAACCATGAGAGCACAACTAGCACTCAGGAAGCTGTTTGAAATTTATCCTGGTTCTACAAACTCACGTTCACATTCATGCAGCCTTTCCCTCGTAGAGTTCTGCTAAAAAATAAACTTAAATAACCAGTTACCTGAACTTCATCCCTGAGTCCCGAGCTGAGCGAGCAGAGCAGTGAAACTCAGAGGCAGTGGAGCCTTCCAGAATCCTCTGCAGGTTGCGCTCCGTGATGCCACCTCCTGGTGGGAACAAGCCCAGTGTCACACACCGAGCAGGTGACACTATTCCAGACCTGACATCACGCTGGGACCTCACCACTAAGGGACAGGAGCCATACACACTGAAAGGAAAACCAGCCCTTGGGACAACAGAGACCCAGGCACAGGAAAAGAGATGGGAGAAGCCTTGGCTCATGTTCTCCCACAGATCTAGAGCTGTCCCCAAATCCTGCAGGGAGCAATAGCTGCAGGGCTCTGCCCTCCCCAAAAGGCCGTGTGGCCTTTATTCACACCAGGACAGGAGCTGCTCCTCCTGGGAGCTGGCTCAGAAAGCCAGATCAGAAAGTGGATCCCAGGGCAAGAGGCCAGGAAGGAAAGGTTAGGGATTGCAGGACCTGGTACAGATGACAAAAAACATTACCTGGCACCACCACAATTCTGCCCTTCGCCTGCAAGAAGAGTAACATGTTAGTGATATTACTGAGCACTACATCCACACGTGCATTTGTGAGGCAGCAAAGAAACCTCACATGCAGCACTTTCCCTAAGCTCATGGATGTCACCATGGTCTGCAATTTGTGCTCTCTCACCCATCTTTTTTACACCATTCACGTTTTACAAGGAAAAGTGGAAAAGAACTTGCAGTTACAACTAAGACAACCTGTCACCATTCCCTCCTACCTCTCCATCCCACCTGGCTACCTCTCAGGTACACCTGTTGCACTTTCCTAAAAGGAACTGTGAGACACCCAGCAGGGACCTCACTCTGCTGTTTGTGTGGGCTCATCCCACCGGCTGTTAGAACCAACTCCCACCACCCTCCCCCAGTCTGCAGCAAGAACAACCCAACCAGTCTTTGCTGTAGGAGACTTTGGGGCCCGACCCACTTGGACTTGGGGAAACATTAAAGCCAAGCAGGAGAGGGAAGGCAAGCGCTCCTTGACAGAAGTCCCCTTCCAGAAACGAGGGATACCATAAAGCAGCTGCCTGCAGGCAGTGCCCAGAGAGCAGCCACAGTAACTCAGGGGAGCACAGCAAACACTCACCTGTTCTGCAAGCCTCTTAATCAAGGACAATCCTTCCAGTGCTGAACTGTCACAGCCACTTGTCAACACCCGCTCAAAGCCCAGGGAAATCAGGGTCTCCAGTGCCACCAGAGGGTCATGCACCATGTCAAAGGCTGAGGGACCAGAGCAACAGCTCAGAAATTGTTCAGTTCATTGTGCTCAAGCCCCATCCCTCAGCCAGCTCCCCCAAGGAGCCCAAAGGCAGTGACAGGAAGGGTCCTGCTCGCACCCTGGATTCACAGCTCCTGACTGTAACACTCCCCTTGCAACACTGCCACCATACTCAGCTCCTCAGACACCTCCTCTCTCACAGGGCAACGAGCCAGCCCCCAGACCTGAGCCCGCTGAACCTTTTCCCTTGGGAGGAATAGCACAGCCTGCAGAGCTTTCCCCCTCCAAAGAACGATGAAAGAACATCAAGCTCAGCTCCCTCCCAGCCCCACCTTCCCCCAGCAGTGGGACACAGGACACTGGGGGCCCAGTGTCCTGTGGCCACTGTCCCTGGAAACTCACCGCGGTGAAATGTGACTGGCAGGGGACGGCACACGGCTGCAAAAAGAAGACATGTGGTCAGTCAGGGCTGGTACAGAGTCCCTTGTGCTAGAACCAGAAATGTACATGACATGGAAGAGGGCAACAGCTTCTCAAGCCATTGCTGGGGAGCTCAGAAGAGTCCCTATTCTTGTTGAGAACAATGCTGTTTATCCAGGCTCTTTCATGGGGAAGAGTTCTTCTGCCCTTTGAGAAAGCAACAGACCTTTGTTTTCATGGGTAACACCAAAATCTCCCATCTCATCTGGAGCATGCAGAACCCTCAATCCCACCACAGATGACTTTCTCTGCAGGAAGGTTGTATCACCTACCTGGGGAAAGGACAGGACCATTGCTCTTTGAAAGCAGGAGAGCTGATTTTTGTGATTTCTTTCACTACCTACAATTTCTGCTCTCTGACCACAGCAAACTTCACCAGAGGTGCTCTATTTACTAAGAAAAGCTTATTTATTTCTACAAAAAGCTATCCACCTACTCCCTGCCCTGGAAACAGCAGAACACACATTGGCCTAGTGGAGCTAAGGCCTGGCAAGACCCTTTTCTTTTGCTGCACTCTTTACAGCCCATTCCCCTTCATATGAGAACCTCAGCACCATATCACCAGGGAAAGGCTCAGCCCTCTTTAGCTTTGGCTGTAGCTCCCAAAAAATACACAGGAAGAAAGAGAATTTGCTTCCGCATGTTTGTGGTCTGGACTAACACTGCAGCTTTAGTAGCTTTTTGTGTTCACACCTCTCTCTCTTTACCTTTTCTCCCTGTGTGTGTTAAGAGAGAAAAATGAAGATGAATTGCCAGCTACACTCAAGGCCAAAGTCCAGGAGGTACATATCCTAGACACTCATAGCGACGACATAAGGAAAAGAACAAAGGGCAAAGAAAATGAGGAAGGGAGAGAATCCAACAGTTGAATGCGCCCAAAACAGCTCATCAAAGCCTTCTTACACCTTGCTACTATGTCCCAGGTGGCCTCAAACTCTGTGTGAATGGCTTGGGGCTGCGGCCCTTGGTCTGCAAAGTTTTTTTAACTACTTAATGTCTCACAGGTATGGCAGCAAATGAAACTGAAAAAGTTGGAACGAGATGGCAAGACTGCAGAAAAGATGTGCAGACCAAACCCCTCTCTACAGTTCTACGGCATCAGTCGGAGCAGCACTGCAACGCTGCCACGGCACAGAGCTTTGCCTGGAGACACCCTCACCCAGCAGCGCCGTGCAGAGCTCCGTGTCGATGCGCCCGTCCTCGGTGAGGGCCCCGAACACCAGCCCGTCAGCGCCGTGCAGCTTGGCCAGGCGGATGTCGGCTTTCATCACCTCCACCTCCCGGTCCGAGTACAGGAAATCCCCGCCGCGGGGCCGGATCATGACGAACACCGGGACCCGCACACACTGCTTCACCACCTGCAGCAGCCCTGCGGGCGGGACAGGGGCGGCTCAGCACCCGCCGCGGCAGCTCCGGCCCCGGGGAGGCAGCCGAGCGGGACACAGGGGAGCGAAGAAGGCGGCCCAGAGGCGGGCGCG
>WEIT01031806.1:474957-486145 GCA_013389985.1 Dryoscopus gambensis | reverse complement strand
GGTCCCGCCGCGGGGTCGGGGTGCCGTGGATGTCCTAAAGCCCTGTGCTCTCTCCAGCCATGAGCCAGCCGCACGGTGCCGGGCACGGGGAAGCACCGCTCCGCGCCTGCAGAGCTGCCGCCAGGTATCTGGCGTGAAGCAGGTTAGTGGCCCTGGCTCGGAAGGATGCTGGTGGACTGGAGCTGCCTGCAGACAAGCTGGGACTGGCCGTGGCCCCGTGGGTTGGCAGTGCCAGAGCTCGCCCCAGGAGTGCCATGTGGTTTCGGAGCCTGTCTCGCCATGGTGCCCATTGCTCGTCTCAAGGACCCGCCACAGTAGGGAGAGCATGGGGCTGAGGGGAGAGCAGGGCGCGTTGTTCTGCCCTTGGCAGGCATGCAGCAGAGTGCCAGCGGGCTTCTCCACGGGACATGGGGACGCTCACCATCCTAAGGCCTCCCTGCCAGCTGGTGGCATTGGCCTGTCTGCCAAGGAGTGGGCACAAATGAATCCCGGTCACCCCATGGGACTTGGCAGCCTGGCACAATCTTCTCCCTCTCTTTCTCAATCTCACTCTGGGTGGGAACCCCTGAGGACCAGCCTGCCTTTTGGAGGGGAGATGGAGGCCACCTTCAGATCTCACGTTTTTCCAGGGGCCTCCTCCTGTGCCTTGGCCAGGGACTTGGGGCTGTGGTGGGGCCCCAGGGTCCCTCACCTTTCCCCCCCCTCACATGTGGCAGTTCTTGTTTTGCAGGTGCAGCCGGGTGTGTAGCAACGTTGCTCCACGATGCAGCCATGAACCCTGCTGAAGGTAATGATGGTCCTGGCCTGCTGGGGAGGGGAGAATCAGGGTCTGCTCGAGCTTCTTGGGTCCCCTCTGTAGCACAAAGGGTGCTCTTGTTACTTGCCTGACTGCAGGGATTCTTTGGGGGCCCATGGCTCCAGTTAGGGACCCTGGGGGCTGCCTGTTAGGGACAGGGTAGGTAGAAGAAATTAACTGAGGAGCACAGTAAACTAGTTTAGGAGGAGCTGGGAGGGCATGAGCCTTTCACGCAGGAGTTTGACTGGGAACTGTTCCCTGGAGCAGGAGAGAAGGCAAGAGGGATGTGATTGGCACTGCTGAAGTCATTCTAAGTTTCTGGAAGCTGGGCATTGCTGTGGTGAGATCTAGGGAAGATGTGGTACAGTTGTGGGCCTGTGTTCAAGAGGAAAATTAAAAGAGTGGAGTAAAAAAACATGCTAGAGAAGTTGGGAGAAGGGAGATCTTGTGAAATGTCTGGAAGATGCTGATTTTGATGAGCCTGGTATATGAAAAAGGCCTAGAGAGTTAGTAATATAAGTCCGTGAAAGTGGTGGGAGAAGGAGGAGCAATGAGGAGAGGCCGGTCATGAAGGCATTTTCCCTCTTAAATATGGAGGGCTTGTGATAGTGCAGGCTCCAGCTGATCTGGGCCCAGCGCAGCTCCTGCCTCCCCACTGCATGGCAGGGACCCTGAGGAGCAGGCAGCTGCCAGACAGTTGTCATTCCTTCCCTTCTCTTGTCACAACTGTAGTAAGTTTAGCATCACATCTTTTTTAGCTCCTTATGGTCACTTTGAGATGGGGGAGGTGACAGGCTGTGCTCTGGGCTCCCCTGTCCCGCTCTTGGGTGTGTTAGGGGGCTTTGGCATCTGACTCTTGCCCCGGAGTCGCTGCATTTCAGCAGTGGCTGCTAAAAGTTCCTGGCTAGCGGGCTCTGCCATGAGCTGTGGTTATTCTGCGCTGCAGTGGGGGTGGCAGGGGAGGGACAGTCTTATCCAGATCGAGAGCTGTCTGGGAAATACGAGACTGGATGCAGGGGGGCTGCTTCTGACTGAGTGATAGCTCTGCAGCCGTGGATGGGGAAGCATCAGTTGCTTGGGAGCAAGGGTGGATCTGGACTGTAAGCAGTGGGGTATCAGGATATTCCCTGAGGCTGTGGCACGTGAGTGGCTTCATAGTGGTGATGTCTGTGTGACAGTGATGCCTCAGCAGATTTAAATGGCTGGTGTCCTGTCTGGGGACACAGGACACTGGTGGTTCGAGTTGTCCCTCTTCAGCTCTTAGGCCAGCGTGACCAAACTCCAAGCATTTGGAGGAAGCCTGGCTTTGTGTTTACCCTTCTCTCTCCTCTTCCCCTCCGTGCCTGGGTCCTGGCTGTTGGTGTTGCTGCCGCCGCCTGTCCCAAGTGGTGAAGCAGAGGATGCAGATGTACAACTCGCCTTACCAGCGTGTCATGGACTGTGTACGGGCTGTGTGGCGCAATGAAGGGGCCGGAGCTTTCTACCGCAGCTACACCACCCAGCTCACCATGAACATCCCCTTCCAAGCCATTCACTTCATGACCTACGAGTTCTTGCAAGAGCAGCTCAACCCCCACAGACAGTACAACCCAGGCTCCCACGTGGTCTCCGGAGCCTGCGCGGGGGCTGTTGCTGCTGCTGCCACTACGCCTTTGGACGTTTGCAAAACGCTGCTCAACACCCAGGAGTCCCTGGCCTTGAGCTCCAACATCAGCGGACACATCACAGGCATGGCTAATGCCTTCAGGACGGTGTACCAGGTGGGCGGTGTGACCGCCTACTTCAGAGGGGTCCAGGCGAGAGTCATTTTTCAGATGCCCTCGACGGCGATTGCCTGGTCCGTGTACGAGTTCTTTAAATACATCCTTACCAAGCGCCAGGAGGAGCGTCGGGCTGGGAAGTGAGCCGGAGCCAAACGCCGTTCCAGACCTGCCTCACATCCCCTCCTGGTTTGTCTTCTGACCCCTCTCCCTTTTGGTTTGGTTTGTGTTGAAGAGAGGGGGCAGCGAAGCCCTTTGGGGTTTAGCGATGCTGTTTTTTGCCTGTGGCTGTTGCAGCTCTGCTCAGGCTGCACAGCTTGCGCTCTCCCGGGGTCCTCCAAGATGTCCCACTGGGAGCTGCAGCCCAGGTCACATCCCCTGGCACTTTGGTGGAGCTGTGCTCCTGTCCCTCCCTTAACCACAACATCTCACGCAAAACTCACTCCTCCTCAGAAGGGAAGGTGAATGTCCTGCTGTGCCCCCGGCAGGGCCAAGCTGAGCTCGCAGTTGCCAAGGAGGGGGTGACAGCGGGATGCTGGGGGCTTTGTCTGGCTTTTGGCTGCAGCAAAGTGTAAGCCTTGGCCGTTGTCTCGTAGCACGCACACATGATGCTGACTGACTGGTGGTGGTGGTGGTGGTGGGCGAGGGGAGGATGGCACTTGAGGAGGGAGCCTGTAGGTTTGTTCTTGTTCCTGCTCTTGACACCTCCAATAAAAACAGTTCTGCTCTATCCTCATGTCCCATTCTTACTCCGGCATGGCCCAGGTCCCAGCACTGCACCTTTCTGACTGTGCCTGGTGCTGTGCTCTTTTGATGGATGCCAGAGCAGGGAGGGAAGAGCAGTCTAGGGGTGGTGGTAGGAGAAGAGGGGCTGTCTGGCCCAGCCACCCTGGCAGCATGCAGGGATGAGGGTGCCCCCATCCCCTTTGGCTCCTGGTCCATCGCCTGCTGCTGGTGTGGGTTGTGACCCTACAGGAGAAGCTGAGGTTTATGCTCCTTGGCCAGGTAGTCCCACACCCTCAGTCTGACCTCAGACTGGCCTGACCTGGGGGTCCTAAGGATGCTTCCAAACTGCTCCAAATGGAGATGCTGGCAGGAGGGGTTGTGTGTCAGGAGCAGCACAGGAATTTGGTGCTGAGTGAGGCTCGGAGGCTTTGTGCACTTCATATAGGAGATTTGGGGCAGAGCTTTTGCCCCATAATTTTGAGTATTTAGACTAGTTTGATGCTTGATGAGCATCTTAAGATTGCTCAAAATACTAATATCTTTTCAAATGTAGTGGTAATTCGTAGAATAACATTTTTTTACCATGTTGTTGATACCAGTTTGTTTTGGGTTCCCAGCCAACTATGGAGCTGTGAGCTGAGCACTAAAGTATTGCCTCACTGTGCTGACCTGCCCAGAGCAGATCTCTGGGTTTCTTGAACAAGGTGCTCATGGGTGATGCCTGACTCTCCCAGTGCATTCAGGTGTGGCACGTGTCCCATGGAGCCATGCCCAAAATAATTCCCTGGAGGAAATGCATTCACACGGTATGTGCTGCCGGTGAGCATCTGGGTCGGATTGGGGCAGCTCCAGAGGATCTGCTGGCCTGGTCTGCACAGAAGACTGCTGGACTGGGCTGTGGTGAGGACAAAGAGGGGTTTTCCTGTGGCTGGAAAAGCTGCTGGATGAGCAAGGGGGATGCGCCGCCCTCAGTGGCTTTGGGCTCCAGCGTGGCTGGGGGGCTGGAGGGCAGTGACCCCTGCCCAAGCCCAAGCCCAAGCCCCAGCCCAGCCCTGTATCCAGCTTTCCCTTATGCATCTCTCTTGCCCTGGTTCCTGAAGGTGGTGAGGGAAGCTGAGTGACTGTCTGTGGGATTTCTGATGGCTGCCTGGCAGGTCTGGATGTCCCTGGCACAGAGCAGCCACAGTCACCCCTCTGCAGCCTGGGTCCACCTGTGCCCATTCTCTGCTCCCTGGCATGGGCTGCAGGCCCCTGGTCCCTGCTTTTTCTGGACAAGCAGAAGGATGAGAAATTCCTTAAACACACAAAAGCCACAGGAGGTCAGGAAATGGAAGTTTTCCCACTATTTCTGGAGCTGGGGCTTTAAGAAATAGTCAGTATTGCAAGATTTGGCAGCCGTGCAGCTCCTCCGCCCAAGAGGGAGAAGCAGAGATGGCTGGGAGAGACCAGGGCAGGATTAGGTTGGAGGGCAGGGCATTAGACAGGAGTTTGCAGAAGATGGGTACAACTGGGCTCTGCCAGGACGGGTCTCTGCCCGGGAGCTGACAGCTGCTGGCAACAGAGCTGCAGCTTTGCCTTTAGCCCTCACCGTGCGCTGGGGCAATGACAAACCCCACGGAGGGAAAGGTGTAAACGGACTGGTGCTGGGGGAAGAGTCACACTTTTAAATCCATCAGCTGCTGGAAGAAGCTCTATAAATGTCAGTAGATGATGGCATGATTGGAAGGGTCTCCAGGGTGTTTTCCAGGAATAACTCCCCACAAAAGTGCTGGGGGGGGGGGGGGGGGGGGGGGGGGAGGAGGGAGGGAGTGAGACCCCCAGGAACAAGGAGATGGTAAGTCAGCACAGCCCAGAAATGCTGCTATGTGAGCAATTGGCCTAAAGCGTTCCCCTGGCAAGGGCACGGCCTTTCTGGTCTCCCGGCGCTCTGCCAGCTTACCCAGCAGCAGCTGGGTGTTGCCCAGTGCAGGCAGCAGCAGCCCTGCAGGGAATGGCACTGCCCGTGGTGGGTTTGGCACTGCAGGGACAGTAGAGCTGCCATGGGGATTCCCGGATATGCCTTGGGCCAGGCCACAGCGGACAGGAAAAATGTCGTCCTGCTGCCATCTCCGAGCTGAATGCCTGTCACAAACTAAGGGCTGGCCGTGGCAGCGTGCTGCTGCTGCCCAGCTCTGCCAAGGTGGGGGTGTTCCCTTGCCAGCCAGACTGGTTCCTCTGGCACCTTTGGCATGATGAGATGCCCGGAGGCAATGGAGTTATTGGCTGGTTCAGCTATGGCTGCTGCCTTTCCAAGGTCTGATAATGCCTCTCAGTGTAGCCACGCTGCTCTGGGTCTGTCCTACGGCCTCCTAGGTATTTGGCTGTGCTTCGAGTGAGATCTCTCCTCCTACAGCCTCTTCTGAGTAAAGAGACTATTTTTGGCTTTCCAGCAAGGAAGCAATGCTCAGCCCAGCAAAGTTTTGGAGACAATCCCTTTTCCTTTCACTTCCCTGCAGGATCCCCAGACACATCCAGCACAGGCAGGGCTTTGTTGCCTTGCCTTCCTGTGTCCAACTGCCCCTCGAGCCCCGTCCTGGTGTGTTCTGGGTCGGGTGAGCCCTGCAGCCCCTGAGCAGGCAGAGCTGGGAAGCACCACTGGCCTGGCCCTGCTCCAGGTGATAGGTCTGGGGCTGCCGCAGCTGTGCTATGGCACAAACCCAAACTATTTCAGGCAGCCTGAGGTTGCCGTGCCAGGAGCAGCTCAGGAGCCCCCAGCTGCCTTCCTGGGGTAACTGGAGATGACTGCACTTCTGCAGGTTAAGGGCAGAGCTGGGGTGAGGGAAGCTGGGGGCCAAGGGTTCATCTTACTCAGAGAAGGAAGGGGAGATCTCTCCAGTGTCTGTCTCGTACCTTGAGCTGGGGCTGGTGGGCTCCTGAGCTGCTCCTGCCTTCACGACCCCACACAGGGCACTGGGGTCCCAGCATTCAGAGGCTTTTGCCAGCCCAGCTCAGGGGCAGGCAGAGGGGCATGAGCCCTGCCCTGGAAACCACATCTCTGTGCTATCTCTACCAGCACCCTGGGCTGCCCTGACGTTTCCTGCCCCACAGCCCCTCTGCAGTGGGTGCCTGACAGCCCTGCTCAGTGGGAGAAGGTGGCTAGAGCCCACAGGGAGCAGAGAGGTGGGCTCCCAGCCTCCCTCCAGCCCCAACCCACCCTGGCTCTGGGATTCCTCAGGGCTCTGTCAGACCCCTATAAAGTTGTACAAGTTCTCATGACCTCCCGGCCTTACAGCAGTGCCAAACACAAGCGCCGGGGCTCCTGGACACAGAGCAGACGTTGCCTCTGGTGGGCCTGGGAAACCCCTTCTGACTCACTTCGCTGCCTGGGTTAAACTGAGAGACAGCTCTGAGCTGGGCTGGTCCCAGCCTGCCTGCCTCTGTCCAAGCATGGCACTGCAGCGAATAGCCTGAAAGGCTTTCTCCCTTTCTAGGCAGGGAACATAGCCTGAAAGGTAAAGCTGAGGCTGAAAACCTGTGTTCTTGTCTAGAGAGAACCACTGGAAGTAGCAATCCCCTGGGCTGGGCCGGGCCAGCTCTTGCCATGTCTGCTTTGATGGGAAGATATTGGTAATACCCATACTTAGTGCAGGCTTATGTGTCAAATTCCCCCACCATGGGACTGCAAAGTGGCACCCTGGCTGGAGCTGGGGTGTGGGCAGATGGCCTGTTGCACTGGGAGAGGGCAGAGGTGGGGAAGGAGCTGCTCCTGGGCTGGATGAGAGTGGCACAGGGGTGGCAGCAGGGGTCACTCTTGCAAGCGTCCTCACATGGGTGAGGACAGTGAGGACAGCTCAGGCATGCTGTGACACTAGAGCTTGGTCTGGGATCATCCTCAAAAGCAGCTGAAGCAATGGCTGTTCCAGGAAATTGGTAGAGGCTTCAGCCCTAATCTCCCTGGCCCAGCACGCCTGCAGATATTGCACTGGCAGTCAGTGTCAGCCCCAGAGAAAGCCTGCAGTGCCCCCCGGGGCAATATGGCTTTGGCAGTGACATAGGAGACTCCTGGCAGGCACAGGCCATGCCTGGCACGGCTAGGTGGGTGCCAGGAGAAATGTAAATCCAAGCACCTTTGCACGCCCATTAGACCTGAGCAGTATGTCACCTGGAGCATTGCCAAGGGCTATAAAAAAGGGAGGGAACTGGGCCAAAACTGGGCTGTGCGTCAGTGTGGGACACAGCTCCCTCTGGCGAGGACGCAGCTGTGACAGGCTCCAGGCGCTGGACACCAACAGCCATCCTACGTCCTTGAGCACGAACTTGCAGGGAGGGAACACGTTGGCTGGGAGCTGCAGGCAGTGTCAGGGCATCGGGAGTTTCAGGGGGCCTCCTGGAATTAGGTGAAATGCTTCATTTTGGGGCTCTGCTGCGGGGAGACGCCTGCCTGCCCAGGGCCCGCGCAGCCCGCCCAGCCCTCCCGGTGTCCAGGCTGTCCCACTGCCCTTCCTAGCGGGGACACCACACCCTGCCCCGATGCTCCGCAGCCCTCCAAGCCTTGTACGAGGACTCGGGCACCCCCAAAGCGAGCCAACACCAGCTGCAGAACCTCCTCGGCGCGGGATGGCGGGGACAGACGGGTCCTGTCCCCGGGCAGTGGCCGATAGATGGCGGTGGCGTATCTCGCTTGGGGACAGGCCCCAGGAGTAAGTGTCCCCGTCCCTGCTGGCAACCCGGGGGACCTGAGGATCCCAGACAGCACCCCGGGACCCCGCTAGCCCCGGCACCGCCCGCCTGCAGCAACCCCGGGCGCGGAGGAGCGTCGTCCCCGGGGAAGTGTCTGTGGGTTTTATTGCCTAGGTGGGAGATGGTGGCATGATGCAGCCAGGAAGGGCTCTGGCAGGACACGGGGGCAGCTTTGACCTTCAGCAGCACTCTGCTTTGGAGGGGACGAAGATTCAGTGCCCCTCTGTGGACAGGTCACCCGGATCCTTGGTTGAATCAGAGTGGATCCCTCGTGGGTCACCTGGATCCCTAGTGGCAGCACTGTGCCTGGTCTCACCGCTGCAGGAAGAAGGAACAGCTAAAACACGCAAGTCCCGTCACCCTGCTCCATCAGGTGTAGTCGTCATCTTGGGATGCAGTGACTCATCCAAGGGAGGGAGGCAGGTCCCTGCCCCTTGTGCTGGCAGGCAAGTAGTGGGAGAAAGCCTCGCTGGAGGCTCTGTAGCACAAGTACCAATATTTTCATTACCTGATCCATGGCTGGCAACAGCTTTCTTGGCACTGGAGAGTTCTTGTGTGACAACCCCATATTGCCATTTACAGGAGGAGCTTCGAGCATCTCCAACACCTGATGGCTCCACAGAGCCCCAGTGGCCAAGCAGCCTCAGCAGCTCCCAGCTCAAGGGCTGAGGTGGCTGCAGTGGAAGCTCTGCAGAGCAGGAGCTGCCACTCCACACAGAGGAGCAAGAGCTGGGCACCACACTAGCAAACAACTGGGACCCCAGGATCCCAACCCAGGCAGCAGGAGGTGGCTATGACCAGGTTGAAGTAGATGGGACCAGAACTCAGTGATGCCTGCCCAGACCCACGGGCAGCCTGACCAGCCTCACTGGGAGCAGGCATCTCCCTCTGCACCCAGGTGAGCTCCTTGCTGATGGCAGCAAGTGGGTGGTGGAGACAGAGGATGAAGGATAAGAGGGAGAGGGATGACCTCAGCAGTAGGGAGGGAGAGAGGAAGGGAAAAAGATGTCAGGAAGGAGAGGAAACCAGAGCATATCTGTGGTGCTGCAGAAGGAACAGCACAGCTTCTGTGTAATCCTGACCATGATGGAAAGGCCACAGAAACCAGCAAGAACTGGGCTTTGGATGGAGCCTCCCTAGTAGCCACTGGACAAGAGACAAGTTCTGCTCATGGGCTCCTCCTTGCATAGGAAACGAGTAAAAAACACAACTAGAGCCTGCACACAGAATGGGTCTGAGGCCTGGGAGTTAAAACCTAGCTGCCCCAAAAGTCCCTCCTTTCCTTTAAATCAGTGCATTTAGAGAATTCCTGTTTGAAATCAATCAGCTCTTTCCCAGTTTGATTCCCAAACAGCAGTAAATCCCCAATCAACCAGGAAGAAACACATGCCCTCTGCTCCTTGGCCATGGCCATCCCCATCCCTCCCTCCCTGATGTTCCTCCGGCTGTGGCACCACCACAGCGGAACCATGCCGAAGGAATTTCCACTAGAGATTACCCTGTGCCTCTCACCCTGCTGGAGGCACCCCACTTCAACCTGGGGTGTGGGGGACAGGGTGCATCATGGGCGGCTGCTGCCTACAGCACAGCCATGCAGCAACCTCCCTCCATTGTGTCTCCCCTCCCTAGGCAGCTGGTCCAATCTGCAATCTACCACCATCTCCCTCCCACTGGCCTCCGCCGGCTGTTCCTCCTCTTTGGACTGCTCCACTTCCGCCACCCTGCTCCGAGCCCTCCAGTACCGCCAGCTCTTTGTGCTGTTTTGTCGTCCCTATCAGGGGCTTTGGGCGAGGCTCTGCAGAGGGGTCCCTCCCACTAACCCCTTGCCCTTCCCCCAGTCTGAGCTGGTGGGACAGCTGGGATCTGTCCCAGGAATGGGGCTCGTTATGGTGGACATCTAGAAACTTCTAGCGCCATGCGACATCAGCCTGCAGTCAGGCCTCTCGGAATCCCCCGGCTGGGCGCGGTTCCAGCTCCATGCAGGGAAAGAGGGGTCAGGGTTGTCACCAGGCACAACTGGGGAGAGCTCAATACTGGCCTCACAACTATGACTGGGTGCTGTTGGTGCTGGATCATGCTGGTACTGCCTGGCATCACCTCTTGTAATGCAGCTGTGGTGTCCCTGTGTGTCCTTTCACTTTACAGAACTGTCCATACTTGAGAGACTGACTACAGACCCAAGCAGCACGTCCCGTGACGGGGCCCTGGTCTCATCCAGAGGCTCTGGCTGCTGCTGAGATGCAGTGGGTTTCTCATCAACTGCCGTGTACTTTGAGGGGATGTGTTAAGCTGGGAACTCCTCTCACACACCCTGATTTTGGAGGAGCTGCTATTGTGGTTACAGTTCCTCTGGCTTGCACACTGAAGCATGAACTCATACGAGACCCCTATTTTTGCAGACAACAGTCTGGCAGAACATGGAGGAAAATGCAACTCTTTCCTATGGCAGAGACAAATCTCCCCAGCCTGACTGCTGCTGTGAAGAAAGCGCATTACCTTTGTTCTTGGCTATCCTGTTTCTACCCACGAGACCACAGGGCCTTAACCACTCATCTCCGAAAGCCAAGAGCAGGGCCTGGGCTTCCTCTCCTGCGACACCTTACTGCCATCCAGCAAACAATCAGCTGGGCGTGCCACATCCTCTCCCAGCGCCGGCCCCGTAAAGCCTGCCGGCCTCGGGGTGGCTCGCGGGACAGCGGGGTGCCGTGCCGAGCCAGGCTGGGAGCCGGGGGGCCTGCGGTTTGCCCGCTCTGTCCCTGCACTGGAAAGAATGTCTCCGGTTCCTTTCAAACAGCAAACCCCGAAGGTGCAGGTTCAGCTTGAATGGTGGGAATGTGCAGCGTAAAACCCGGGGTTAGTAGCGTCAGTGGTCGTTGTTACCTGCTGCTTCTGCGAGGGCAGAGCCTGGTCCTCTGCTCGGGACAGAGGGACTGTCACACAACACACGTGGGGAGGTGAGGGGGAGGACACGGTGGGCAGCGCTGAGTCAGAGGGGTGGGATCTCGAGCCCCTGGTCTGCGTCCGTCGCGCCGCGTCCAAGAAGGCTCCGCTGGAAATACCTTCGGAGCTCCAGCGTCGCGGCCGGACAGATGTGCGGGACGGCAGGGGAAAGCTCCCAGCGCCTTTGGTCCCCGCTGAAGCCCGGAGGGCCCCAGACGGGGCTCAGCGGGTGTCCGGCCCTCCCCGG
>WEIT01031806.1:449366-462751 GCA_013389985.1 Dryoscopus gambensis | reverse complement strand
AAATCAACTAAAGTATTTTAGAAAAAAATCCTCACATTAAAAAAGGGGAAAAATCAGAGATCATTTTGCTGTAGGTCCCAACATATCCTGAGTAGTCATAATTGCTTCTACTACAGCTGAAAAATTATTTAAATGTTGAAAATTTTTTCTTCTTTCTTCTATTACTTTTATTCTTACAACTCTTCAGTGGCTGAGGAAGCGATACTGCATTTAGGGTTTTTCTTTTTTTCTTTTACAAGAATGCTCAAATTTTGTAAAGCTTGAGAGTAGGGAATAAAGGATGAGAAAAGAGGAGGAAATCCAGCACAAATGTCAGCCATCATCAGGCAGCTTCAGGGCAGTGGAGAAAAAGAAAACAAGGAAAATGCAGAAACACCATGCTTTCAAATTTCAAACAGCTTTCTGCTTTAGAAAACTGAAAAGAAAAAATTGTTTCAAAATATTCTGTTGAAAAGAAATTGGTTTCTGTAGAACAGTTTTCAATCTAATTCTTTTTGAGCAAGAAAATTTTAAGCAATTGTTTTACAGAGTAAGTGTAAGTTTTATAATTTGTTTTCCACATCATTAATAATAATTCTACCTCATAATAATTATAAAAATAATCAATTTACATTTTTCCAGCAAATAACGTGTTTGGTCCTGTCTTTGCTAGTGTGGGAGTAATTTTTAAATGGAGCCTCATATTTGGCTGAGGTTTTTGCTTGTCCCTTTTTTCATTGGAGGAGTGTTCTGTCTTCAGTGCTTTCATATTTCCCCTGCTCTAATTCATGCAAATACTGCCACATGCCCAAATTCCTCAATGAGTTTAATATTTATCAGCAAATAATTTTTTTTCAACCCAGCCTGTTCAGTGTCTAAAGCCACTTTCTAAATAAGTATTTGATGAGTATTTGTATATTTAATGTTTGCATTGTTCTAAGTGACTTTCAACATCAGATTCTCTCACCCACTTTCCCTTCAAATGAGCACATTCACAGGCACTTATATATGAATTTGAGTTTGCCCAGATTTTATAACGCTGTATTTGAACAACTTGCAAAAAACCCCCAAATCCATATTTTGAAACTATTTGGTTTTGTCTGACACATCCCTCACAGCTGCCAGTGCAGGGAAAGGCAATCCATACTTCTGGAAGCCCTTGTGCTGGCAGTCTGGGGCCGTGCTGTCTGTCTGGGAGCAGTTGGATCACGCTGGTCCCTGAGTGGTCCCATCCCCACTGCACGGATGTCTAAGATCAGCCATGAGCATGGGCTGATTTTTTTTAAAAAAAGCACTCTTTTATTATCGTTTTCATGCCCAGTTCTTGTTGGATTTGTGTCGGCCCTCTGTGGCACCCCGGGACACGCGCTGTCCAGGGAGGAAGCGGGGCTGGGGAGGGGCAGAGGGGGCTTGCCTTTCCAGCACTGCAGATTAGGGCCGCCTGGCTCCTCTGCAAGCCTCCCCAGGTGGCCGTGATATTTCTAAAGGACTCGTCCATGTGCCGCAGTAAGCTCATTAGCTAATTCCCTTATTACGCAGCATCAACTGAAGCATGTGTGTTTAGGCTGCCAGGGAGCCCTCTCTCACCTTCCTCCCCAGCTCTTCTCCCTTCCTCGCTACCCCCTTCTCTTTGTTTTAGCTAAGACGGTGGGCTGTTCAAAGTCCCCTTGCCCAGCCATTTGGAGTGCAGGCTCCTCCCTCCCTGGCTGGTCCCAGCCTCGGGGTACCTGCAGTGACGGGGGTGGCCCCGCTCGCCCTGCATTGCAGCACAGTGCTCTCGCCTCTGCCCAAGTGGCTTTTGGGTCCGTTCACATTCTCAAGTCAGCCTCGGAGCTTGGCCAGGCAAAGGCACTGAGGGGTTGATTCAGGCAAAGTGAGGCACGGGGAGGTTCGCAGGAAGGTTGTGGCATGAAACAGCCACGGTGAGATGCTGCTCTTTGCATAGCCACCCTGGGCTGTGAGAGGGTCAATGGGCTCTTGCCCCTTGTCCCCTGACCCCAAACCTGTCGAATTCTCACCTGGAGGTGGGGAGTCACAGTTTGTGGGGCCAAGCCTTTTGCCCTTAAGCATGGAGAGCCTGGGGACCCTTTTCCCTCACCGCCTGCTCTGGGAGAAGCCCGGTCACAACCCCTGACTGGGGAAGAGGGATGGAGTGGCAGCCCACCCTCTTCCTTCTGGGGGGCCACACACTGCAAAATCTACCTCGCACCGGCGCTTTCCGGCCCTCTGTGAGAATGTACAGTTTGTGGCTCCTTCATTGACTTTGAAGAATGTCCCTTTATTCACAATGTTATTTCCTTTAATCACTGTGAGGTTGCAGGAAATCTTCTTGGAAAATTGTTTCAGATTGGCTGGAATTACTGTACTGTTGCAGGGATGGAAAACTCACTTGAACTTGTTTTCATTTTGCCCTAAAAAGTCACTGTCCCCAGAAGGTTCAGATGAATTTGGATAAACATGTGAGTTCTGAGGATGTAGTTGTTGTTGAGCATTTCTTTTCCCTCCCCTTTTTTTTCCCAAATGAATCTTTGTGGCTTTCCAAGTTCCTGAGCTTTACTCAAGACCAGGGGTGCAGAACTAAGGGAAAAAGGGACCTTTGACATAAAAAGATCATAAACAGACTGAAGACAGGCAAATACATCATTAAGTGACACAACACGAGAGTAGAGATAACGAACCACTAAGTGACAGCTTTGGCCATCAGCTAAGAGCTGAATCAACCAAATTTTCTGTCTGAGGATTTCTGTGCTAGCTGACATAGGAAAGACAAGATGTTCTAAGTCTTGACTTTCACAGTTTAGTCCCATTTCCACATGAAATCCTTGAATTCTTGTGAGTAATGGAGAACTCTGGTCTAAGTGAGTGCGTGACTACCTGAGAGCACAGCTGGCTGGGAAAAGGTATTGAAAGGGCAGTTTCCCATGCCCAGTCCTCAGGAAGGGCCTGTCTTGGTTTAGGGGTAGTCAGTGCTTTCATCAGTGATCTTCACCTGCAGCACCAATCTGCATGAGCGATTTTCCTGAGAAAGCGAAGAAACCTGAAGTAAGCCTGTTGATAAGAACAAATATAAAGCTCTTTTATGAGTTGGCAAAAATCAACATTGCAAGCACTGGTTGGGGAATGAGCAAGGTTGCTCTGTGGGAAAGTAGCTGGAGGTGACAGTGGGTCCCACAGGGAGCGTGAGACAGCAGCAGCCCAAGTGAGAAGAGCAAAATCAGACGAGGACATAAACAAGGTGTTTGTAAGACACCTGATGTGATCCTGCTGCATTTAAAGAGTGTAAGACTCAGCACTGAATCCCACTTGGGGCTCAGCATTTCAAGTTGCTGTTCTTGGAGAAAGCCCAGGGAAGAACAAGATCAGAAATTCAGAAAACATGACATACTGGAGAAGGCTGAAGGGTAGCTTAGTATCCCAACACCAAGACTACAGGGAAATAAGATAAAAGTCTTTAAATGCATAAAGCCCTGCTACAAAGTATGAGATAATGGGCTATTCCTTGTTTTCAGGTGGGTAGAAGAAGAAGCCATAGACTCACCCTGCAATGATTGCGGTAAAAGGGATTAAAACTTGTTTTTCCTGGGAGCCGTCATCACCACTAGAGGCTTCTTTTAGGAAGAGTTTAGACAAAAGCTCCACCAGGAAGGGTTTGATTTGTTTGGGGGCAGGCAGACAGGCTGGGTGATCTTTCAAGGGCCTTCCAGGCTTATTTTTTATAATTCTGTGAATACAGATACTAAAAAAAGGGAAGATCATTTTGCCTGTGGCCAGTCTATTCAGGACTGGTCCTTGCCAGGTGTGTTTTGTTTCAGCTGTGAATGTTTCCATTGGCTTTTTTTTTGTTTTGTTTTCTTGGGGTTTTGGGTTGGATTTTTTTTTTTTTTTGTTTGTTTGGGTTGGGGTTTTTTTGTTGTTGTTCTTTACTCCTAACCATTTTTTCCCCTATCCAAATTTTCCCCTGTTCCTGTACATCACTCTGATCCTACTTTTCCTGGAATGGTCATATGCCTTGTGTGGTCCTCCGAAGCCCTGTACAGAGTGACCATTTCTTCCCCACTCGATGTGCCATACATCACACAGCACCCAGAAGCAGCCTGGGGCAGACCCCATGTCTCTCATGAATTTGCCTGCTGGCAGACTCTTTGTGTTCCAAGCTCGTGCCTCGCTCCTGGTTTCAGTCCTGTCGCAAGGCCCCTGCGGGTCGTCCGTGGGCTGGGTGTTTTTCTGTTTCTAAAACAGGAGTAACAACTGTCGTCCCTCTCCATCTGTGGGTTTGCAGATGTCAACTGTCCAGTGTTTACACTGAGTTTGTGCAAGGGGAATTCTTCTATGTGTGTTAGTAACACGATGTATTTTTACTCACGATGTTTAAGATCAGAGTTAGTCATTAGATCACCTATGCTGATCTCCCCGACTGCCTTGTCTTGTTACTCTTTCTGGATTCGAATAACCTGGGGTTTCACTAATGCACAAAAGCATCTGGTCTGGAGGCATGAGGGAGTTCATGGTTTGGTCTTATTTAATCACTGATGGTTAATCCACCAGCTAGTCAGCATTGCTCAGTAAATGTATGTCGTATTTCTTATGCAGAGTTGTCTGGCTTTTAATTTCCAACCATTGATTCTTGTTCTGCCTTTTTTGGCTGGAATAAAAAGACGTTAGCACAAGGTATTTTCTTACTATGAGAGTACTTGTGCATAGCAGTCAAATTTCTTGAGCTTTTTTAAGAAGAAAACAGGTTGAGCTTGATTCTGTCACTGTGGGGTGCGTTCTGCTGCAACTGTGTCTTTTCTGTGCCTGTTTTCTGCACTCTCTCTCATTTCACAGAATAATTTTGGCCTCAGGAACTCTGGCAGTGCAGCCCGCTGGTTGGGCCTCGATCCACTGAATTTTGGAAATGTCTGAAGATGCAGATTCCATCATTTCACTCAGTTTTTAAGTCACCTTGTTTCTTCCCCCTTCCAGCCCATACCTCCCCACTCTGTCTGCAAGGATGCTGTGGGAAATATGGCGGGGGGGGGACGGGGAATCACATTTACATCTCTCACTTCATCTGGATGTTTTTAAAGTGGGGCACCAGGCTACTCATAATATCTCAGGGCTGGCATCCCATCCTCTGCTGCACAGAGCACTGCCTCGCAACTCCCATTTGCTACACTCCCAGCTCTGGTGCCAAGGACTGTGTTCACCATGTGGTCCCAGCATTGCGCTCACATCCAGCTGCTCACTCCCAGGACCCCAAACAACCCCAGTCAGAGCCAGAGCCTTGTGTTAGCCCCTGCCACCCACAGGGATAGCCCACTTTCTTTGCTAACACATCCAGCTTGGCATTTGGCTCAGTCAAAACCCACAACCAGGTACTCCATCTTTCCCATGACTTGTAGGGCTGCAGCCAAGGTTGGCAGCAGTGAACTGGTGCCAGCTCTGAGCTCACCTGTGCCTGCTCTGGGTGCCTGGAGACCACTGTTGATACCATTGCAGCAACATCTCCCTGTTGAGAGCAACTTCTGGAGGGTGTAGGTAATGGGTGGTCAATCAGTATTAATTAAGACAAATACTTAGCCAGAATATTGTTAAGCACTTTGCAGATACCCAAGGGTCTGACACCTCACTGCTCCCTGTTTCTTTGAAGCCATTGCTTTTGGTCCTATGGGCAGTTTGAGTCCCTGCTGGAGACACAGTCAAACCTCTTTGTTCCCCATTTTCAAGCAGGGTTCCCTCAGAAGATCCTAGGAAGAAGCTATGGACTAATAATACCTCACCATATATGGTGCATTTCATCTTCAGTTTGTGAGCGTGCATTGCCCTGCATGCCGCAGGCAGCCAGCGAGCGCATTATCCAGCCCAGCACCGCTGGGTGCTGCAGAGACCCAAGGCTCGAGTACAAAGTCAGGTACATTTTGGCCCGGCTTCTGCTTTTCCTTCCGTGCAATGTCTACACTGGACAAGTTTGGCCTGTGCAGTGCAGATGACTGGTGGTGCTTACGTGTGCTTTTACAGTGGCATTTCAAAGGGCTGGTTGCAAGGAGGTGCATGCACATTTCCTGTATGTCTGGCCAAAAGGCCGGTACTTGAGAGCACTGGGGAACCCTACAGTCCTGCAGAACGTGCCATTTTGATGTTCACAAAAGACAGAGTTTTGTCCAAACCCAGGGAACATCATGGAAGGTGCCAGCATTATTTCCCTGTTCCTGGATTTGCTTGGTCTTATTTCTCACCCTGCCACTCCATGACTGTGCAACTGGCTTGTTCCTGCACTGCATGGGTCCCCGCCCTGTGAGACGTGGTGGGGAGATGTGCCTCATTTGGGATGGGGACTCAGGTTTAGCTTTGCTCTCTCCTGGCAGCTCAGAGGTGGCCAAAGTGTGAGCAGCTGCTGCAGTGCGGGTGTGACAAGTGACAGGCTGGGGGAGTACAGGTGTCCAGCTGCAGCGGTCAGGCATGTCCCCAGGTGCCAGCCGTGCCATCAGGGACACCTTTTGTGCAGGTCAGCCTCCTTAAACCTGCCCAAACATGCCAGAGACTCAAACGGCCAGGCAAGAGGACATAGCCGGTGCTTCCAGGTCTCCTCCCATGACATCCGCCGAGTCCCCTTCCCGCACTAATCTTGTCCTTCTATCCAAAACAATTATGGAGGGCTTGTTGTTTTTGGCACAGTCCTTTATTTACAAATCCCATCCTGCTTATAGCTCATGGTTTCATTATCCTCTAGATGTTTACAGAGCTCCTTTTCTTAATATTTGTGCCATTATTTTACTAGGGATCCGGGTGAGACTTTCCAGACAGTAATTGTCTGGCTCATCCTCTCCCCCACCAGCTCCTTCTGCAGAAGTGCACATCTCCCTGCTATCCCTGCCAGCCCAGGGCACCCAGAGAGACAGGGATGGACAGGACTGTGGGTAGTAGAAGAGGGTTGCCCTGTTCTGAGGGGAGGGATGCGCAGAGGGCTGGATCTCTAATGTCCTCTTGAAACTTTGTGCTACTAATGAGCACCTCCCAGCCCCTCTTCCCCCTTCACCGCTGCACTCCCCTTTCCCAGGCTCAGGGCACAGGTGCACATCCTGGGCTGGGGCATTATCCCCTCTGCAGGCTTTCAGCTGGCTGGGGACTGCATCCTGGGAAGGCAGACAGTGGCAAACCTGTCGCTGGGATTTTGGGGTCATTAGCATGGTGCAGACGTGGGTCGGCGGCTTATGCTGTGCATGGCTCTGATGCTGGTCCCTGCCCCTGGGCTGTCTGTCACAGGGGCTTGTTTAACCTTCTTTGCAACAATATCACAGTCTTTAATCTGTTTATCCTCATAACCCTGCTATGAGGTGAAGGATAGTTATCCTCATTTCAGAGGTAGAGAACCAAAGGGATTCTTTTCAAATGTAGATCAGTGTTTAATGATGCAGAGATAAAGATTTTAAAAACATGCCTGAGACAACAGGCGTATGGTGTGTAACTGAGCTGTGTTTCTGCAAATCCCATTAAGTGCCTCTGCCTTTTTCAGCTGGTGCTCTTTTGGGGCAGACCTGACATGGGGAAATGCCACGCAGGCTCCAGCCTTCTGGTCCATGGGTGGGACACAGGCAGGACAGAGCTGAGCCCACGCCTGCCATTCAGTACCCTGGGTGTGCTGTGGGTGTGTGGGGCTCCAGGCACTCACACCTGAATTGCATCAGTGAGTGTGTAATACCCTCGGCTGTGTTTGGGAATGAAACTTAAAGCCTGCTTGTACTGCAAGTGTGCAGATAAAAGTGTGGGGCAGGAAGTACAAAGGGGTGCTTGTGCAGCATCCCTCTGGCTGTGCAACGCAGCAGGGCCAAGCTGCTGAACGAGGAGCAAGCAATGACAGCAAGCTCTTTGCTCTCACTGCCCAGACAATTGGAATGGACAGTAGATTTGGGTAAAAAAACACAAGCTGTGGTTTCTGTGCCGTGATCCTGGCAAGAGGTGTTCCTGGCTGCTGCAGGGGCCTTTCCTGTTGGCTGGCCAGTGGGGTTGGGTGCAGGTCTCAGGGCTGCTCCTGGGCAATTGTTGCTGTGCTTGTGGGAATGTGGCAGCTCGTGCAGTGAGGAGGTCAGTGCCTTTGTCTTGCTGCGGGGAGTTTATCTCTGCGGATCTTGCCTGCTTTCCTGGGTCAGGCTTTACCTCCGCTGTTATCAGCAAATGCAGGAACAGCCCGCTCCAGAGCCGGGCTGCATAGGAACCTCTCGACCCCCTTGCAGGGGGAGGCAGTGCTTTCACATCTCTCCCACGCTAATGGGCACCCAGCAGGCCAGCGATGGGGTGAGATGTGCCATGCCCTGTGGTTGCTGTTCCTCCTTCACCACTCTGTCAGCACCATTCCCATGCACCCCAGCGGTGTGGGATGCAGGCAGTAGTGAAGGAGGAGGCAGCAGAGCTGGCAGGGCCCTCCCTGGTCTTACCTCCCACTGGGCTCTTCACAAACACAGGGGACAAATCCGCAGTGGCAGCACTGATTCCCCCTTCTCTGCTGTCCCAGTGCACCCTCCCCTTCTCAGCAGCTCCATCCGGACCCCTCCAGCTGTCTCCACAAACCCAAACCATTAGCATTTCCTGTTCAAACATTTCCAATAAATAAATGGAGACATCATGCCACAAGCCCGCAAGTGACCCAGAGGCGGGTCCAAGGCTGAGATGGACACGACCACCCAGCGCCCGACCCCCTGGCTGGGCGCCAGCCCTGCCTTTGTTTGAATTCCCGGGTGAGTAAGCGCTTGGTTGACGCCAGCTGAAACGCTGTAAGAAATTATTTTTGATATTAAATAAATTGTTTTCAGTAAATCTGCTCCTACACCAAGGTCCAGAAGCTACCCTCAGCACTGGGCTCCCTGCAAGAGAGCTGGACTCCCTTTTCTTGGCCTTGTCCTGGATGTACTGGGGGACTCACCCTGTCCAGAGGGGTCCAGCTGGGACCAGCTGTGCAGCAGTTGCCTCAGCCCCATGGGCACAGCTCCCACGGCTGCCCGGCAGCCTGGGTACACCATGGCAGAGCAGCTCCCTGCAACATGTCCGGTGTCTCTGTCCCAACACTTGAGCCGGGCTCACTGGTGAGAGGGCAGAGGCTTGGCCAGGAGGTTTGCTACCTTTGGGAATGGCAGCTATCTCCTCATGTCAATACCCATTTCCTTGGCTGTGCAGAAGCCTGTGCTGTGACATGGAAGTGCCTGTCCTTTCTCCCACTGGTCTTCCACACCCTTAGGAAACCACCTTCAATGCACCAGGGTGCCAGGTGTCAGTGCCTGAGCAGGTCATGGTCCATGGGTCAGTCCTCTGACATCTGCCAGCAGGTGCTGATGCAAAAGGAAAAGTTAGGGGAAACTCCTCGGTGCCTGCGGGAACAAGTAGATGTACAATAGGCAAGCATGGCCACGAGTGGTCCATAAGCCAAGCTAGGATTCCGGGGACCCCAGGACTAATGTGCAAAATGGTTTTAGAGAAATAGCAAACCTCTAGCTGTGCCCAAGAAGCTGCAATAGCAGGAGAGGTTTGAGCCTGATTAGGTAGGTGGATATGCTCCTTCTTGAGGTGCACAGACTTTGTCCTCAGTGCCCTGGGTTGCTCTCTGACTTTGAGCTGGAAGCAAACATGGACTTGGAGCTAACCAAGTTCTGTCATGGTGGCAATTAGGAAAAACACCAGGAACATACCTTTCACTATTTTTTTTAATGTATGTTTTGCTGAAGCCAAAACTTCCTGTAGGAACATGGTGTTTAAAGGAAAAAAAATTGCTGTTGAAATTTTCAGAGGCATTTGAAGGGATTGAAATATTCTTTGAAAGAGAAGATATAGATATTCTGCTCCAGAAGCATTCATTCAGTGGGGTGTTATGCTCTGGCATTATAAAACTGCAGAAACTGAAATGCAGTGAAGCCACATTTTAAATAAGTTGTTTTATGGAGAAACAATAAAGCCTTTTCTGATTTTGATTTATTTTATTATAGAGCTTCTGCTTTACTCAAGAAAATCTCCTGTTTCTCCCACCCACAGCACGTGAGAGAGGAGGTGGGATGGGGGCGCAGGGGGCTGCCACAGGCACAGTGCCCAAGCAAACAGCCTCTGAGCACCCAGGTTGTTGATCTGCAGAGTGGGAACTGATTTTTTTTTGGTACCAGTGGGTGAAACCTTGGCACCCCTATCTATGTGTGCAGTGGGCTGGCGGGGCAGGAAGACAGGAGGTGGATGCTGCAGGGTGGGGTGGCCGGGAGCTCGAACTTGGGGGGCACCTGCAGGGCTGTGCATGGGCTCGTCCAGGGCCCCGCTGCAGTCCGAGCTGCTGCCAGCGCCCTGGTGCGGTGGGAGGGCGGTGGCAGGGCCCCATCCCGCCCCCTGACAGTGCCCCTCGGCAGGACCTGCAGCCCCGGCTGCCACCAGGGCCCGATGCCGTCAGCACTCGCAGGCGCTGACAGATGGACCCATGGACCCGGCAAGGGGCTGGCGGGGGCCGGAAACTCCTGATCCCTTTTTATCTGCCCCTCAGCCTGCTCTCTCATCTCCCTCTCATTCTCTGTGTCTCGCCCGGTATCTCACGCTCCAATTCCTGTGCCTTGCCGGCTGCTGGGGACTGCCCAGCCTCACAGCGCCCTGCGGCCGGGCACGGACCCCAGGCTCTCCCATCCCAGCCACAGTGTGAGGTTCTGGACCACCTTCCCCCGGGACCTGCTAGGCTCGGTGCCTGCAAGGAGCACCAGCTCTGAGTGAGGGGGGTCAGATGTCCCCATCCCATGTCCGCACGCTGAGCATCAGCCACAGCAGCAGGCACGTGCCTGGGACAGGGCTCCATGGCTGCTGTGCATTGCAGGTTGGAGAGGGAGGGAAGGATCAGGCCCAGCTCAGCATTGCTGTATTCTCTGAGGTCAAGGAGCCTTGCTGCTGTCTTCCTCAAATGTACTGCCTGCTCTTGGGCCAGGGTCCAGTTGGGTGCCAGCTCAAAACTAATCATGAGCATTTCACTTGGCTCTCATGACATCCCCAATCGCCACTACTCCACTGCAAACCCACTGTCCCAGCTGGGCAGGGTGGCAGTGGAGGGGTCAGGATCCAGAGTTAATGTAGCTGCCCCTAAATGCACCACCAGAGATCAGCTAATCTGATAATTACAGCAACAAAAGCCATTTAGACAAACCATGACCTGACCTCCAGAGCTTGGAATGAAAACATTTTACCCTCCTCTGTCTGGATCCTGCACTGAGAAAACATCTGTATTTGGAGGATGCTGGGAAAACAGCCCCCACACGGCACCCGCTGGGAACAGCCTCAGCTCTGCTCTGTGCCACACACTGCTTGCACCCAGCCTCAGACCAAGATGGGCAGGCTACTAAACCCTTGCTGTGATGCCAGGATGGACAGCATCCCAGTACTGGGCAGGGCACTCTGGAGAGGAGGAGGATGAGGCAGAGACCAGAGGGGTGTGAGGGTGAATCTTGCGAGGGGGAGTGAATGGGATGGGGTCAGTGGAGCTCACCCTCATAAAGACCACGTGAGGCTTGATGGTGTGGGGAGGCCATCACCTGGTCCCCAGTGGTCCCTGTATCCCTGCAGCAGCCTGAGCTCTGCAGGAGCCAGGCTGGCTGCCGAGCCTCTGGCTCCCCAGGAGGAGTTGAGTGCGGGGGGCCCTGTCTGCGTGCAGCACGGCTGTGCATGCCTGGGGGCTTCTTCACTCTGGGTAAGGTGTGCAAGCTTTCCCACTGAGTGGCAGGTCATTGCTGGCTGTCAGTCCAAGGCAGGAGATGAAGGGAGGGATGCCTCAGGGCTGGCTCCCATGTTCCTCCTGCTTTTACATACATGTTGGTGGCACCCTTTGTGTAGGCTGAGGAGATGAAAGCTCAGGGCCAGAGGGATCTTGCTAACGCAAAGCCACCCAGCTTGGGGGCCCGACGGCCTGCTGCTTTGTCTCTTATTGTCTCATTCTTGCATCTCTTCCCAGTGGAGTCCCACTCCGTGCTGTCAAGGGCACGGGACACCGGCTGAGCCGGAGGCACCAAGCGCACTGGCAGGTAACTCCTGCTGGGTCAGTGACCCTGGCCTCGCAGGCACGGGCAGCGGCACAGACGGTTTCCACCAGACTGGCAGCACTGAGCTGACACTGCCCAGGAGCTCCTGAGGAAGGGGAGCAAAACGGTGGTGATTTGGGGAAACTGCATTTTTTCCTGCAACAAGCACTGCTCAGCCTGCTCCGGCAGTCCCAGACAGCAGCTTGGTGCAGCCAGCTTGGCAGACAGCACCCCTGTGCCTTTGTGACTTCCCTGTTCTGCACTGGGAAAGCACTTGGCCATGTCCCCAAGTATCCCAGTGCTCCTTGGAAAGTGGTAGGATTAGAAACCAGTAAGTGCAGTGAGAGCCTGATAGTCTGGGGACTCCCTAGCACTTCTCTCTGCTCCAGAAATAGGACGCTCTAAGCAGCCTCCTAAGCAGTCTGTTTTTCCCATTGCAGCATTCCACTTGTGCAGTGCTTTACTCTTAGTAAGCAGAAAACATGACTCACCCAGCAGTGGGCTACCCTCAGATCCCTCTGATGCCCTTCTTTTCATCAGCTGCTTCCTTGCCCAGCACTGCAGTATCTCTCATTTTGCAGAATCTATGACTTTGAGAAACCCAAGAGCTCTTCATCCAGCTGGGATTAGAATTAAGGGTAGGGTTAGGTTTAAGGGTAGGGTTAGAGTTAAGGTTTGGATGCCCTGACAGCAGCTTGGCCAGGTCAGGTGTTTGCAGAGGTTCACAGCTGTTGCAGAGAGCAGACTTGAAGCTCTTTTTGGGTTTCCATGCAGCTTTTTCTCAAGTCCTGAATGAAATTTTATCCCAGTTGGACTAAAAACCCCACCAGGTCCCAGGCTTTGGTCTAGCACTGCTGTCTTTCTCCTCTGCTTTTCCCATTATGCTGTTTTCTCTGAAGGCAGAAGTGCTGGCATGCTACTGTGCCGACAGACAGCTCTGCCTCTTCCCCACTCTCATGCTAAGCAGAAAGTGCACTGGGCAGTTCTTCCAGGTGCTGCCCGGAGCCGGGGGAGGCGAGGGCTGTGCCCCTGGGCTCCCTCCCGGGCAGCCAGGCTGTGGAGCCACCTTGGGCATGGGAGGGGGCAAGGAGCCAGACTGGTTTTCAGAGGGATCTTGGCTGGATTTACAAAGAGAGCGTATAACATGGGTTGTCTACAAAAGCATTTGGGGACAGCATGGCCTTTCCTGTCCTGTACCCCCATGTTTTATGTCACGAAGGGGGGTGTGTGCGGTGTGTGTCACGCTGTCGGGGCTGTTATTGGCGATGTCCTTACCGTTTCCCCCAAAGCCTTTCCCAGATGCAGCAAGGTTGCGGGCGGATTCTCACAAACTTCAAAAGCCGCTCGAGATAGCTGGCGGGATCCTAACGCAGCCGGCCACGCACGGGGCGGCACCGACCCCTC
>WEIT01031806.1:423776-448095 GCA_013389985.1 Dryoscopus gambensis | reverse complement strand
GGGCGTCAAGGTCGTGGGGCAGCCCCGCGGCGGCCCGGCCGCCGTCCTCGGTGTCCCGGGCAGGTCCCTCCGGGAGCCGGCCGGCGCAGCGTCCCCTCGGTGCAGTAAGGACGGCTCTCCCTTTCCCGCAGCCTACCGCACGGACGAGGGGCAGCCATGGGTCCTGCCGGTGGTGAAGAAGGTGGAGCAGATGATCGCCAACGACAACAGCCTGAACCACGAGTACCTGCCCATCCTGGGCCTGCCCGAGTTCCGGGCCAACGCCTCCCGAATCGCCCTGGGTGATGACAGCCCTGCCATCAAGGAGAGCCGAGTATGTGGTGGACGGGGAGCACGGGCGTCCCTGGGGTGTCTCTACAGCAGACTGAGTAGAAGAGCACAAATGTGTACAGCTCCCTGCATTTTGGCAGGATTTGGGGCATTCTCACACGTGGTCTTTCTTGATTGTAGCTTACTTGATGAACCCATCTACTTGAAACTGTTTGTGCCAGTAGTTGTGGTTTTGGGGAAAAACCGAACGTGGGTTGTGATTGGAATCTGTGTTTTCCTTCATCTTTTAATAGTTTCCCCACAGGAAACCCAAGTCAGATAATAGACTACCTTTCCTGAAATAAACTACTAGCTTAGAATCTGTTCTGTGCCAAAATGTAACGGGAATGGCTGGAGTCTATTTATAATAGTAGAAGTTGTCAGGATGGGCCTGAGCACTGAAGGAGGTTGAAGACCACTGGAAGGGGATGGCATTCTGACTGGGGTGACCCCAGGGGACACATTTGGGATCCTGTCTCACTCTTGCAAGTGCCTCTGCTTTCTATGCGCTGATAGCCGTGTTGACCTGGGTGGACAAAGCTGGCAACTGTCTCTGCAGGTCGGAAGTGTTCAGTCCCTGGGCGGGACGGGCGCTCTGCGGATCGGCGCAGAGTTCCTGAGGCGCTGGTACAATGGAAACAACAACACGGCCACCCCAGTCTACGTCTCCGCTCCATCCTGGGGTGAGTGCTGCTCTCAGAGAGCCCTGTGGGTCAGCCAGTGAGGGAGGCACAGCCCTGCTCCTTGCAGGGGCCTGGGCAGTGAGAGAAGGGGCCTTCCCGTGTGCGTGGCAGGAGATGCTGGGGCTGGAGAAGGCAGCTTGCTGGAGATGGGGCCTGCTTTTCTGAAAAGTTATTTCTTTCCTCAGAGAACCACAATTCTGTGTTTATGGATGCTGGCTTCAAAGATATTAGAACATACCACTACTGGGATGCTGCCAAGAGGGGTCTGGATCTCCAGGGGCTGCTGAATGACATGGAGGTGAGTAAAAGTGGCATGGGATGGGCTGAGCTTGGTGCTGTACTGTTAGTATCTGCAGCTGGCTGGGCTCTTGTGTGCTGTGCTGGGAAGTGGATCACTGCAAAAGAGGCTGTTGTTGCCCAGAGCAGCTCCCTGTGCTGCGGGTGCCTAGTCTCATCCATGTGTGTATGTGACCAAGACACGTTCTCTCCTCAGCACGCCCCGGAGTTCTCCATTTTCATCCTCCATGCCTGCGCGCACAACCCAACAGGCACAGACCCTACTCCCGAGCAGTGGAAGCAGATTGCTGCTGTCATGAAGGTATGGGCTGCTGCTGGGGCTAAAGCAGTGCTGAGGGGACAAATAGCTCTTGAGCCAGCCAGAGCATTTGCATCTGAAATGGGCTTTGGGGAATGGCATGAGATGCAGCAGATGCTGAAAGAGTCCCACGAGGCAGGTGTTGAAGGGAGAGGTTGACAACAGAATGCTGGTTGTCTGTGCTCAGAGGATGGATGTATTTCAGTTCTCATTGTGCCTCCAAGTTCTTGTTTTCAAACTCTGTGGAATGGGCTGTAGTGAGGTTTCTCGTGCTGGATAGTAGCATATGAAGTGGTGCAGTTCTTGTGTCCTCAAATGCAGTTTTGTTCTGCATTGACGTTTATTGACCACTTTAGTCTTTCTATTCTTTTACCCCAGTAGAAAGAAAGTATTTCAGTCTGGTGTTGCTGGACCACGTTTCCTTTGAATTCACACAAACTCAGTGGTCATTTTTCCCTCCTACGGGTACAGTGGGGGGTAAAGCAGAGGTTGTGGGGAGGGGATTTCCCTCTAACACTGTTCCTCCTTGCAGCGCCGGAGCCTGTTTCCATTCTTCGACTCGGCGTACCAAGGGTTTGCCTCTGGCAGCCTGGACAAGGATGCCTGGGCTGTGCGATACTTTGTCTCCGAGGGCTTTGAGCTCTTCTGTGCACAGTCGTTTTCCAAGAACTTTGGGCTCTACAGTGAGTGTCTGGCAGTAAGCTGGCCCAGTAGCATCATACCCAGACAGATGGGGCTGGCATGCTGAGGGGTGGGGAATGCTCTGCTTTGCCACGACGTGTGGAACCAACGGCTCACGTCTTTTGGCTCGTCCACAGATGAACGGGTGGGGAACCTGACCGTCGTGGGGAAGGACGCAGACAATGTGCAGCGTGTGCTATCCCAGATGGAGAAGATTGTGCGCACCACTTGGTCCAACCCTCCCTCCCAGGGAGCGCGCATTGTGGCAACTACACTTTCCTCCCCTCAGCTCTTTGATGAGTGGTACGTGTTGCCAGGGCCGGTGGGAGAGGAGAGGGGTAGGGAGGGAAGCTGTCTCCCTGAGTATCAGGCTTGGCCAGATGGCTTCAAACCAGATGGGTGCCCATCCTCACGCTCTGCTTCCTGCCTGCTGCAGGAAGGGCAATGTGAAGACAATGGCAGATCGGGTCTTGCTGATGCGGTCAGAGCTCCGGTCTCGACTGGAGGCCCTTGGGACTCCTGGCACCTGGAACCACATCACAGAGCAGATCGGCATGTTCAGCTTCACAGGGCTGAACCGTAAGTATCAAGTGGCCTGGTGAAGGGAAGATTAGGTGAGGACAGTTTTGCTGTGGGTGAACTGGACTGAAGCAGTCCAAGGAGGAATCTGTCAGCCTCACTGGAGTTTTGGTATCACTGCGTGTGTGGCTGGGGAGGGATGAAGCATCAGACGGTATTTTAGTGGCCAATGCTTGAAATTTTCTGCTTGTTGTGAAAGAGTCAAACATCCCTGACTGGTTCTTTGGGCTTTTCTGAGCCATGGGTTACTGCTCTGACCTGATGTCCAATTGTTTCCCCAGCTAAGCAGGTGGAGTACATGATCAAGGAAAAACACATCTACCTGATGGCTAGTGGGCGCATCAACATGTGTGGTCTAACTACCAAGAACCTGGACTATGTGGCCAAGTCCATCCACGAAGCTGTCACAAAAATCCAATGAAGCACATGAACAACCAAACTTACATGAAGTCACCAAAGCTATAGTGTGTAGTCCATATCTTTCTCTGCTCATGGCTTGCCTTTTCCCACACCTCTTGGAGTTTAATAAAGATGGGAGCTGTAGCTCAATCAGGGATAATCATCTTCTGACATTTTTTAAGTGGTCCTTGCAGTATGGTAAGCCAATGCCCCCAGGAGGTGGGGGCAGTGTGAGCCACCTTGGCTCTTGTTTCACAACAGCAGCTTGGTCTTGAGGGCCTTAGAGCTGCATCTTTAGCACATCCAAATCAACTCCATGTAACTGATCATTTTGATCATGGCAAAGTCTGGTGCCAGTGCAATGCACTGTGGGATAACAGCCCAGTGGTTGGGATCTCACGTGACTTGTGAACTAATGTCACTCAATAGTATTTTGGGGAGGGGTAAAGCTGTTGCTAGCTTCCTCTCTCCACCCGTCCCACCCCTTCCCAGTTTCTGAGCCTTACACGAGCAAATATTTGTAATTGTGGTAATTGCTTCGTTGTGTTGCTGACATGAAATTAAACCTTTGTCTCTGAATGCTACCCCTGCCTTGTGTGATGTCATGTCTTCAGACTGGATGAACCTCTTCCCAGGCTGAGGTTAAAGCCTCAACATCCTGGTTTGTCCACTTACTCAGTTTATTTCAACGCCGTCCCTTTCTTTCTCAGGGTGTGTTGCATCTCTGATGATCACACCCACTACTAAAGGGCGATTCTTACTGGGAGAGTGTTGTTGAGAGCTCCCTGTGACTACGTGAAGCCAACCAGTTCCCCCTATATCCATCTTGTGTTCTTTCTGCCCCCCTGCCCTGTGCTGCCCAGCACATCCTGTCTGTCTGTCTGTGCTTGCTTAGTGGATGTCAAGTGTTTCTAGCCATTTGGCCATCCCTCCCTGGCCCAGGGCTCCTGGGCTGCCCCTATAGTGCCAAAAAGCAGATCTCTTCTGTTCATCCTTTTCAACAGGGCCCTAGTGAACCACCATCTACTCCCACTGGCTTCAGCGGGGGCCTGCCAGCAACAGCCTGTGTTTCTGGCACTGAAAAAGAGCTGGGACCATCTGTTTCTGCTCTCTGCAGTCACTGCCAATCTATTTGTGAGTTGACAGAGCAGCCTCCTGACAGGATCTTGTGAAGAAAGGGGACAGCTCATTTCCTTGGGTCAGGTAGCAGTAGTCACTGTTACCCTGATGGATTTGCTTGTGCTGCAGCTTAGAAAAGGCAAAAATGGTGCCTTATTGCCTTGTTGTGTTTGCATAGAGTGCATGGGGTCTCTTGTTTGTTCTTTTTGAGTTAGTATTCGTGTCATAGAGGAGAGTGAGTCAGAGGCAGCTGTTCCTCCTCTCTCCAGGTGCGGAGCTTTTTCTCCTCTTGGTGTCCATTCAGAACAGGGATGATGGGGAAGTGGTTAAAAGGTGGCTTCTAGGGGTGATCTTGGGAGGAGTTAAGGAACCAATTCTGCTTTTATTATTTATATTTGCTTACACTTCTGCCCTTACAGACCTGGTGTGAAGGCTGGCCCACCCCGTGTGATCTATGTCAGTGTTTTGCTAGTGTTAGCAGCCTTGTTTTTCCTAGCAAGTGACCTAAATTTCTCCTTTTCTGTGGTGTAAGCTCATTACCAATTACCCATTTACCATGGCAACAGAGAACAGATTATTCCTTTCCTCTGTACAACAGCTTTTTATGTATTTGAAAACTTCCTCTCTCTCCTTCACATCCTTCACCAGTTAAGATTAAGTGACTCTATTTCCTTCAGCCTTTGGGGTAGGTTGTTTTCCAGCCCTTGCTTTCCTCCGTCCACTTTTCAATTGCTGTGTGTTTCCTTAGAAGGGCAGTGCCCAGATAGGGCTGCAGTTATTCCAGCTGAAGTTTTATCAGCTTGGGTGGACTATGAGATTTCTGTCGTTATATGTCAGGCTGAGCTCCAGCACGTGTATCCCACTATTGTGTTTGCAATGGCCTGATATTAACTCCTGTTTTTCCCCAGTCCTTGTCTGCACTGCTGTGGCTTATCTCTCTGCTTGCCAAGTGCTCTCCTGGCAGCAGGAGTGACAGAGAAATTCTTCACAGTGGGAAATTGGGCAGCACTTGCTGACCCGTTCTCTTGACCCCTTCAATTAGGCCAAGTCCCGTTACTCCAGCCACCTCTGGCCCTGGGTAGGAGGGCAGCCTGGCCTGGTGGGAGGGGTTGGCATCCTTCCCTACACCCATGGACACAGAGAGGGCATCGCTCAGGGAAAAATCACTTTTAATGTTGATATCCCTGTTGCGTCGAGCCTCTACAAAAACTACTGACTGGTCTGTACCACCCCGAAGTCTTGGTGCAAGCCTCCCTCACGCCGGTAGGCATGTGTGGAGAGCAGCATGGTCCAATGCAGCATGGAGAGGCCCCTCTCCAGGGAGGGGGCTGCACTCGGGGGTGAGCGGGGCTCCTTGCCCTGTGCTAGCAGGGCTTCAGGAGTGCTGGGCTGTGTCGATGGTCAGCGTGAGCGAGGCGCTGCAAGCGGGCGTGTCACCAGGCACGGCACAAACGTGTGCTGGGGCCCTGAGCTGCGTGTGGCACCCCCCAAATAGCACATTCTCCTCGTGGTGGAGACCACATCTGTGCAGCACCCAGCACCGCGGGGCTCCGGGCCTCGCTGGGATGGGGATGGTAAATGATGTTAAAGGGCAGTTCTGGGTTGGGCTGCCCCTCCCTGCACTGCCTGCAGGGATGTCGTGACAGACACTTTTTCACCTTTCGTTTTTCCACCTCTTCCTTGATACCAGATGCCACCAGGGAGCAGCTGGGCAAGGGCTCTCGGTCTCCAGCTAGCTGGTCCAGGCTGCCTGGGTGGTTCAGCCCTGCCAGGGGTACATCCTTTCTCGCCTGGGGAGGGGGCTCTGCACAAGTCCTGCAGGGAGGGGCGGCACGGGCGGGCGGACAGGCAGCGAGCGAGTGCAGACCTCCTGCTGCTGGACATGAGCCTCACGGCAGGAGACCCCCATGCTGCAGACCTGGAAGACACAAGCACAGCCTGGTGCAGGTGGCCAGAGCTGACCTCCCTGACCTGCCGCTGCTCAAGCCTGCAGCACCTTTCCTAGCCACGCTCAGGGGTATACTGGTGCAGACACTGGTTTCTAGTGAAAACATGAGTCAAGGTCTCCCTCCAGTCTCTGACATCCATTCTGCTGTTGGGAGCAGACCCTGCTCCATATCCCTTGACCCTACTCCAGCCCCCAGCAACACACACACCTGCATGGGCTCCAAACCACACCATTTGGCTTTGCGGCCTGCAACTTGATTTTTACACTATCTAAAATGAGTGACCTCCCACTTGCTGGGGAAGGAATTTTGCACCAAGAGGCGGGTTCCTACCTCCTGTCTGCATGGGCCTCCAGCGCTGTGCTCTGACCACGCTGCCGCTCAGGTGATTAATGGGGCGAGATTGGAGCTTTCCTCTGGCGACTTCTCACCTTCTGATGATGTCCGCTGCTTGCGCCCACCTGCAGCAGCAGAGGCACTCAGGGCAGGGATGCACAGGCTTGGGCCAGGACCTAGTGACTGGCTCTGCCTGAGCTAGCCCTAGGTGCAGTTTTGCCTGCTGCTGAGGTACTGACAGGGAACTAGGTTGTCCCCTGTTCCACGCCAGCCCCATGCAGGGTGTCCCCGGGACAGAGCTGGGGAGCAGCTGACACAGGCAGCGGGGTGCCGAGGCAGAGCTCTCCCCTGGGTGTGCCGTCCCTGGGTCAGTCACTCACTGAGGGATCTCAGCAGCCTCTTGCCCAGTGCCTCCTCAGAGCTGCTCGGCGATGAGCTGGTCCTGGCCTCTCTGCCCGGGGACTCCGCTTCCAGGACGGTCCCGCAGCACTCACTGTCTGCAAAACCCCAGGATGGCTGCAGCGCCTCAGGGCACCATGGCCAGCCCCGGGGCCAGGTGTGTGTGCCCCCCGGCCAGACTCACTCTGCCGCTTGCTGTTCTCCTCGTTGTCAGCCAGCTCCTCCTGGATGAAGGGGATGCCCTCCATGCGAAGGAACACTGACTCGCTGGGACTGCGCAGCCCCTCGGAGCGGCTGCCTGCAGGGACACAGGGCAGGCGTGACAGCAGGGCAGGGAGGTGCTGTGCCCTGGGGCAGGATGTGGCAGGATGGCAGCCATGGCAGCAGGTCCCACTGCCAGGGACCCCGGGGGCATGAGCACACGGCAATGAGGAATTATGCACCTGCACACCAGCAGCTGCGTGCATGTGCAGGCACCCACAGGTGTGTGTGTACAAATGGCCATGAGCCCCATTCCATGTGCAACTGCATCCCAGGGCTGGTGTGTGCATCATGCCAGGGGGTCCCAGCACAGACCTCCCAGGGGACATGCAGTGTTGGCCTATGGCACGGAAAGAATGCTGCTGGGTGACTCACACATTATGCTGTTTCTCTCATTCAGGAGGGTGGTGGGATCCTCCTTGGGTGTCTGCGGGGTTCCCCGTGCCGTCGAGGCCTTGGTTGAATCCCTGTCGAAGGCCTCCATGTCGGGGGACTGGGGCGAGCTGTCCATGCGGCTGGCCACCAGTGCGTTGTGGTACTGCTGCCGGGTCACCTGGGCACACAGACACGTGCACCCAGCTCAGTGGGCACCAAGCCCCACCAGGACCTCTCGGAGACTTGGTGGCTCCAACCAAACCTCCAGACAGCAGGAGTTAAGTGCAGGACTCCCCAGCACCCACTGGGCACCCACCGGGGTCCGGGGGCACAGGAGGGTGCCTGGACAGGGGTGGCCAGGGTGGGACAGTCCCTGCCAGCCCTGCCCATACCTTGACAAACTGCACGTCGCAGAGGATGTGCACAGAGTAGTCGGGCGTGTAGATATTGTTGCTGCTGCTGTGGAGCTGCGTGCTGCTGTCTCCATAGTCCTCCCGGTTGGGAGACTCGGAGCGGTTGAGGCCACTGCAGCGCGACGGTGACCTGTTCACTGCAGGAGGGGACAACAGAGAGGCAAACACTCACTCTTGCTCGTGGTGTTGCTTGTGTTCCCAGGGCTGGTGTAGGGCCAACGTGGACCAGTCACCTCCAGCGGCTATTCCCCAGGACACGGGGCTGGCAGGCACCCTGAGGGGGACCTGCAGCCAGTCCTCCTCAGTGCACGCTGGTGTGGAGACTGTGCCATGTCAGCCCCACACAAACCGAAGGGGCCAGGCAGGACTCTGACCTGGTGCCAGCAGCAGGGGTTAGGGCTGCTTGCCTGCCTGTCACTGACAGCTCTCCTGTTAATGCTGGCCTTCTGCACCGCATTTGGCACAACTTCTCCCGGCTGCAGACGGCAGCCTGTGAGTATTTGCTTAACCTGCTTCAAGGGCACGCTCCTGTTCACCCTGACTGTGACAGATCAGGAGGAGAGGCTGCCATGACAAGCTGGCCTGTCACTCACATTGACCGATGGCCCCTGAAACACAGTGTGGCCTCTGACACACAGAGTGATGGATTTTGTCTAGTCAGTGATTTATTAGGGAACAAAGGCAGCTTGTTCCTTGCATGGGTGACGTTGTGCTGACTTTGCTCTGCTGCTACAATGCCCTCTAATTACCCGGATCACCAGAAAGCAAGGGGGCCAGGGCAGTAGGCATGCAGCGCTGCAGGTCACTGTCACCAAAAGCAGCAAGTCAAAACCCCAGGTGCTAAATTCAGGAAATTACAGGAAGCGCACACCAAAGAAAGTGCAAGCTGTCCATGGCTCCCCCTTGTCCCCATCCGATTCTTCCCAGGATTTGCATCATACTGGGGAGGCTGTGGCAGGACTGCTGTCCCCAGTCTGCCACCAATGCTCCAACCAGTGAGGGGCTGCCCAGGGGTGCCGTGGGTACTGCCCAGCATGCAGGGTTGAGGGGGCTTGGGGCAATGGGGACAGGGTGCTGGAAAGAGCCTGCCACATGCAGAGGTCCCTGGCCAAAGCCACGCCCTGTTACCTGGAGAGCCAGCCAGGGAGTCCCCTCTGCTGAAGGCGAAAGTACGGGACACTGAGACAGGCACTGCAGAGAGAGGGAGGGAGAAGGAAGGAGGGGACCCGGGGGAAAGGTGAGGGGTGGAGGTGAGGGTGGGATACAGACCAAAGGGAAGAATAAGAATCATACGCCAGCAGTCCTGGGCTGAGCTCCCACTGCTGTCTCCAGCATCCCTTCCCACCCCTTTTACACCCTCCTGCTTCTGCTCTGGGGAGGTGCTCGCTGTTCCTGGGGACAGGGCCACCAGCAGGAACACAGACTTGGAAGCTGTAAATCAGCAGGTTGCTCTGTGATGAGGTAAGGGGAGGTGCGGCTGGCAGGGGGGATCTGCTCCTGTCTGCAGAGCCGCGCAACTTCCTAGGGCTCCAGCATGGGTAGAAAGCATTTTTTCCCATGGGTTAAGCGCTGGCAGTTGGCTCTAGCTCTTTACCAGCCATTGCCAGGATAGGGGACTTTGTGGTCAGCTTGTGCCACCTGGGAAATGGGTGGAAGCTAAATCACTGCACTTGGCATCTGGGATGCTTTGTATGTGCAGGCACATAGCAGAGAAGGAATGTGCTCTGCAAAAGACACTGCCCCAGCCCCACAGCTGCAGGCACGAGCTGGCAGAAGCTCTTCAGGGTAATGCAAAGCAAAGGGATTCACGTTAGGCTGCCTGCAGTTCCTTGCAAGGTCCTGGGTCTCAACAGCTGTAGGGTGATGCCAAGAAGAGCTACCCACTGGGGGCTGGTCCTTGCAGGAACCGCAAGAAGCCAGGACTCTGCATCCAGGGCTGCCTGACCCATTGCCACAGCGAAGGTAAATCATAGAACTCACTTTCCATGTTTTATTGCCATGGGTTACAGCAGCAGTGACAATTTCTAGGGCAGGCNCCCCCCCAGTGATTGCTGCCCTCCACAGCATTCCTGGGCCATGCCACAGGAGATGGGGGAGCACGGAGAGACCAACGCACAGGGTGAGTGATGCCCTCCTTAACACTTCCCAGTCTCTGCTTTCACCACTGCCATTGCCCACCTTGAAAGCAGTGGGAGATGGGAGCCTGCTGGCTGCCAGCCCCCTCCTCCAGCCATTGCCATGATTCCCCCAGCTGCCAGCCCTACTGCCGGAGGTGTCCTGCCCTACCTGCAGCCACTCTGCCCGCAGCACAGCTGCAACACTCTAGGAACTATCTGCTGCCTATGTGATTAATGTTTTAAAATTGCTTCAAATGTAAAACCACCAGGCAATTTGCCCTGCAGTCCCCTTTTCTAACCTCCCTGCTGCTCCCCCAGGAATTCCTGTTCTGTGTCCTCCCCTGAATCAAAACCTTCTGCAAATAAAAAAGACACCAGCATGAAGCACTGCTCAGAATGACCTTGCCCAGAAGGGAGCAAAGGACAAGTTGATAACCACTAGCATTGACTCTGTGCTCCCACTGCCCGACCCTCCCACAGCGTTTGTCACCACACAGCACCAATGCCAAAGATCAGCTGGGGATAAAACAGTTGCACGACAACAGTTAATTAATAACAAACTGTTAAATGCTCTGGGTAATGTCTGAATTCTCAGCTGTGATACTCTACTCACACTCATTTCTTCTGGGCTTTCCTTCAAGGAGGAAAGAGGACACCAGCCTGACATGGGAGATGCCCTGTCACCTCTGCCTCCCAGCCTGCTCCCTTGCTGGCCAGGGGTGTGACACCGCACATGTCCCACTGCAGGCAGCAATGGCTGCGTGGCAGAAAACGCCGCATGACAGTGTCCCGCGTGAGCACGGGGAGCGAAGGAGCCCTGAGCAGCAGTGTCCCAGCAGGCGGCACTGCAGACACGCATGGCTGTTCTGACACGGCTCCCACTGTGGCTTCTGCCCTGCCTGGCCCAAGGCCCGTGGGCAGCACTCACTGCCTGAGCCCAGTGGGGCCCTGAGGACTGTCACCTGGGATATGGGACATTGGGCCATACAGCAACACCCTGGCAGAAACTGGCCACTTGACTGATTTCCTCTGTCCAAACCCAGTGCACTGTGGACACACGGTGGAGCAGGAATGCGCGCTGAGGGGGTAATCCATCAGTCCACGAGCCAGCCTTTTGCACGGAGGCAGAGCAGGCAGCAGGAAATGGGAACCCTAGAGCTGCAGAAAGACTGGGACCCACCAGAGTGAGTGACCTGCCCCAAGAGACTCCCCCTGTTCTCTTGATGACATTCCTCTTTACACCTCCCTAAAGATTGAATTTAGTAGGTGCCTGTTTTGATTAGGCAGGTAGAGCATCTCGGCTTACCATCAGCACTGCAGATCTGACTGCAGCATCTGGGGTTTGGATGAGGGATGTGACAGCCTGGGATTGGGCAGCACCTCCACCTGCTCCTGAGCCACCAGGGACTAAATATCTGCAGGGGTTATAGCAAAGAAGTCTCCCCTAATCAGAGCTCCCTCTTAACTCCTGCAAGCAGGGGATCTGCTTCTTAACCCATCCGCTCTGCAGACAGGGAATTTATTGGCACTGGGGATCTACTTGGCTAATTTCCCACTACTACGTGGAAATAGCTCATAGGTAAATCATCCCATCTCTGCAATTCCCAAACAGCCCAGTGTAGGGCCTGTGTTCAGGTTGTGCCCTGAGCCTCAGGAAGGCAAATGGGTCTAGAGGTGTTTTGCTGAGTCCTAGAATGAACATAACACCCACCTGTGGGCACTGCCCCTTGCAGTGCCAGCCGTGCTGGGAGCCACTGACAGAGACCCGGCACACGTGGAAACTTCAAAGGACATCAAAGGGACCTCAAAGGGACTTCCAAGACACTCTGTGGGGACTTCGCCGCATCAGCCCCCAGCATATTGTTTCTCTGTCTACCTCTTTGAGGGGTGACCTCAGCACAGAGTCTGAGCTGTTTTGCATGGGGAAAAAAGCCATCGCTCCTCCAGCCAGCTGGTGCTGCAGAGAGGTTTTAGGGCCTCACCCTATCCCAAAATACTTACGTAGGAAGGAGGATCCTGCCAGGCTTCCCATTTTTCGCACATCGCTTTCTGAAACAACAGTTGGAGGTGTGGGAATAGCAGAGGAAGGGCTCCTGCTTGCCCCATGCCCTGAAGCAGGGCCACCCCATCCCATGGCCAGCCCCTTCTCCTGGCACCAGCTGGTTTAGCCTCCATGGATGCTGGGAAGCAAAAGGCAGGGCCAGAGGGAGCCCACACAGGCCTCACCTGAGGAGACAACAGCCATGATGGCAGGGACACCATAGTAGGTGAATGCCCCATTCTCAAACCGCAGTCCTTCCTTGCCGACCTCCACCTGCACCTTCCCCTGGAAGGAGGAGGAAAACGCTCTCAGACAGGCACCCCATGTTCCTGACCCACCCAGGGCTGCAGAGACCTCGGCCATCCCATACAAGAGGATGGGCATTTTTGCTGGCAGAAGCAGCCCAGAACAAGGTGGCAAGGAGAAAACAGGGCCAGCCCGTGCCACCTTCTGCTTGCTGCTGCTCCAGGCACCTGCAGTATGAGGACAAAGTAGTCCACGGGGCGGTTGCGCTGGTAGAGGTAATGCTCCGCTGCCTTCTTGTTCTTTTGGTCATACTTGAGCTCCTGGATGACATTGGGGTGTTTCAAGAGCCGCAGCAGGATCTTCTCGGAGAGGTAGGGGGACTTGAAAGGCTCCACTTCTAGAGGGGAGGCAACACACACATGCTATGCTCAGCAGGTCCGGGGCTGATGGGAACCCCTCATCCCCTGAGCTGCACGGCCCCACACCTGCAGCCTAAGCACCCACTGCCCGGAGGGGAGCCAAATGCAGACCCACACTGGCAGGGCAGTGGGATGTCCAGGTTGTAGGTGGAAATTGCTCAGTGGAGGGGGGCCCAACTCAGGAATGGCTTAGGGATTCCCTGTGGGGCTGGTGTAGCCAGGCTTGCACAAGGGCAAATGTACCTGTTGCCATGAACCGATGGGTAGCCAGGAGGAGCTGCGGGGAGATCTTCACCTTCATCTCACTCTCTGAGAGCCGGAAGATGGAGAAATCCTGGGGCTTGCGTCCCCGGTGGGGAACCCGCTCCTTCTTCCGATTGTCAGCTGCAGGCAGAGCAGAGCGGTCACTTGCCCGCAGCAGCCACAAAGCTGCTGCAGCTGCAGGGCCCCATGGCACATGCACACGTATGGACAGCCACGTCTTGCTGCACCCTATGGCAGGGCTACTGTGGAGGAGCAGGTGGAGCAGTGGGGCACATAAACCGTGCTGTGCATCCAGCCTTGGGAGCAGCTCCCTGGGCAGGGAGCAGGATTGTGAAACATACTTATTCCTCAGCAACAAGTCCGGGGTTGTCCTGACTGGATGCATCACCCAGAGCTGCAAATCAGCTTGGGAACTACCCATAAATATTTCATGCTCAGCATAGATGTTCCTAGGTCAGGCCCTGCCCAGCCACCAGCTGCTCATGCTGGTACTTCTTTATCTTGAGCATTCAAGACTCCCTGACACCTGACCAGAATCTCCCCATCATTCTTCTCTTTCCCATCATGACAGCAAATTACTCTGGGGAAGGACCACAATTTGCTCTGGCCTGTTTCCTACCCACATGTCTGTCTGTCTGTGCAGGCTCCCACCCTGGCTCCTGCAACCGCAGTAGCTGCTCTGGGACACTAACTGTACAGATCCGTCTCATCCAGGATCTCGGACTTGATGATCTCCTCAATGACATCTTCCAGGGTGACAATGCCCATCACCTCGTAGAATGGGTCTCCTTCCCCTTCATTGTTCACCCGCTGCACGATGGCCAGGTGGGACTTTCCTGCAGGGAAAAGCAGAGTGGCAGTGAGACACCCACCCTGGTGATCCTGAGAGGGGTCCCTGGCGTGGTGGGCAGGCAGGTGAGCAGGGTTTGGTGGGAGGCACAGATCACAGCAGGCACTGTCATCCAAACCCACCCCAAGTGTGCTAACCCAAGGAGAAGGGCTGGACATGCAGCCCAGCCTAACAGGGCGGCTGCTGTCCAGACTAATTTGTAGATGTAGGCTCATTTTTGGGGCCACCTTCTTTCTTTACCTAGGCTGTGAGTCACTCTGTTCAGCTCTTTGACAGCCTCCTGTGCAGGAATGAAATGTACATTATACCAGCTCCTCCTTACCCTTAGCTTCATTGGCATGAGACAACTCTTAACAGAGCAATGAGACAATGTTCTCCAACACAGAAATGTGAATGTGTCCTTGGCTCTACCGATTTCCCTTATCCTCCTGGTGTTTTCTAATTCTGTTGCTAATTATCTTTCCTATTAAATTGCCATGAACAGCTCCCCCTCATCTTTCTATCCATCACTGTCTAGACCAATCCTAAGATTTTTCTTAAAATATGGGCAAAGCCTCCATCTCCTTGAAACAGCAGCTGTTTTTTATGGAGAAACATGTATGTTTGTTTGCAGCTTTCAGCCCAGCTCTTGCAGAACTCTTGGGAGAACCATCTGGATGCAGACATTTAACACTTTTCATGCCATCAGCTTGCACCTGAAATTCTTCTCCAAGCCCTGCCCTTGACAGCATCTTCTCTATGTTACCTAAAACAATCAGAGTGGGACCAGGACCTTCAGCTACAATGACAGTGACTCCTGCTTAGAAGGTCCAGTGTTCCTGGATCACAGTTTCAGCTTCCTCACTTGTCCCTTGTAAGCTGGCAGCTCTGCTGACACATTCTCAAGTTTCTTGGTTTTGGCATACTTGAAACCTTTCTATTTGTTTTTGCATGTCCAGCTCTCTGTAAGCTGTTTTGACTTTTTCAACGTCTCCCTTCCTTTACTGGCTGCTCTGATTTATGCTCCTGCTCAGCATCTTGACCAGTACCCAGCTTCCAAGCCACAAACAACTTCTGGGTTTCTAGCTCCAACATATTCTTGAACCTGCCAATGAACAGCACTGCGTTTCTTACTGCCCGTGTGGCTCCTACACTGCTCAGCAGTGCACACAGATTCTGAACCTCTAGTTTTACTTAAAAGCACCTTCATTGGCACCACAGCCAAAAACTTCTCCTCCCTCTGTTTGCACTGCACCCGGGGGTCTCCTGTTGCAATGCTTGCACAAACCCAAAAGTACTGCAGGGACCTCTGGAAAGCTGTGAACACCTTTTTTTTCACCATGGGCTCAGACCTGAGCTCCTTGAGCAGCAATGGTCACCCAACCCGGGGGCAGGCCCCCTTTGCTGTGCAGCTGCCTCTGCCTCTGCTTCTCCCATAAACCCATCCCAGCGGCTCTGCCGCTGCTCCCGACAAGGGATGTGAGCAGTATTCATGCACTAAGATGTGACAGGCTGGGCTCCTGCCTGGTGTGCAGCTCCTTCCTTACCCGCAGTGCCTCCTGGCTCGTCCCTGCAGACGTGCAGGGACAAGCACACCCCAAGCAGCCTGGCAGTCCCACAGACGCGTCTTGCTGGGGATCATGTAACCTTCAAATAACCCTGCCCTGGATCTGAGACGAGCAGACGACATTTCTCAGCTGAAGATCAGCACTGTACATTTCTCACAGCAGATCTTGGGCATTTTCCACAGTATAAATTCCCTCCTCCTCATACCAAGCTTTTATTGCAAGATTTCAGAGAGCAGCTCGCTGCCTCCCACGCCTACATATTTAGAAATGAGAACATAACATTGCAGCAAGTAGCACTGAGATGCACTTTAAAAAACCAAATCAATAGCCTTGGGGCACTGAAAATTCAGCATGTCCTTTGGACTGGGCTATTTCAGTCCTTTCATACATAGGTTTGCACATCTTGTCTGTTCAGAGGGTAATAAAGCAACACGGCACTTAAAAAGAAAAAAGCAGAGGAGTTGGCTGCAAGACAGCAGCAACAGCTATGTTTCATCTTAGCAAAGTCCAGCTTTTGAAAATGTCTCCTTTGCCAAACTCTGCTCCCAAACACTGGGGCCATCTGGTCTCCTACAAGTCCTCGGGTGAGTGAGGAAAGGGAGAAAGTTATTTCTTTTGGCCGAGAGCTTGTTGTTAATGACATTTACATGCAACCCAAAACCACCAAGCCCTTACAAAAAGCTTAGGTGCTACTTAAAGGCAGTCAGAGAGTGACGGAGGCAATTCTTTTTTTGGCCAAACACCTACATAGACACTGCAATTTACACTAGAAATGTGATTCCAGCTCCATGTTCACGTACCTGCAAATGAGATTAGTTAGAAATAACCCAGCACCGTTAGCCTGCAAGGAGACCCATGGTTTCACTGCGCTAGGGGCAGAGCCAGTAGGGCTGTTAGAGCGCTCAAGAGTTCTTTATTTTCACAGAAAATAAACATGTGTATTCACACTCCAAATCCTCAGGTTCATGTTTCCAGGCTAACACCCATGTTAGAAATGGAGCAGGTACCCAACAATGGAAAATTGTTGCTGTTTAGTGTGGTTGCGCCTGCCCACACTGAGAGAGCTGATTCCAGCCCATGCCTGGCCAGCTGGTATCCATGTCACAAAAAGCCCTGAATGCCAGGCAGTCCCAGTCCTTTCAAGTGAGTGCTGCTCTCAGCTGCTTCCCTCTGGGAAAGGGCTGATATGCTCCGATTTCCCACCTGAGGGACATGACATCATTTGCAAAGTTGTGCCCCACCCCCCTGACCTCACTGGGTCCTGTATCTCCTCCCATTAGCTTTTTATCAGACCCCATGAAGTTTGGTGGAGGGTTTGCAGGTGCCCTGGCTGGAGGGTCATGGCTTGTTCACTTCTGGGCAGTGCTGCCAAGCTCACCCAAATCCCTTTGCCCAGCTCTGGGAGCTGCTACACTTGAACAGGAGGAAAAGCAGTGGCCTTTAGAGCAGAATCTGGGCGATGAGATGGAAGCAATGTCTAAGGGAAGGTGGCACAGGGACAGACCTGGAGCTGCCAGAGAGGTCACATTTGCCTCTGCAGCCATTATCCAGCAGGTCAGCCTCAATGGGAGCAAAACAGAGGGAGATAAATCATTTAAACAAACCCCCAGACTTGATCTAAAACAGCTTTAAGATCCGTAAAACTGATTCCAAAAACCCTGCTATTGTAACTACTGCTTGATAGCTCAAATGAGATGAATTATAAGGCTGAGCTGCTTCCCTGCTAGCAAGCTGTCACATGTGAACTTTACAGGGCTATCACTGATGCAGGAAAGCACAGTGAAACACTTGAGAATCAAAGCCTTGGTTTGGCAAATGCTAGAACAAATGGGCAATTAACTTTCCTTGTGCGAGCAGCTCCGCCGGCCTCCGCAGGACTGCTCTGGCACAGGAAGTCTATAGGTGATTAAGTGTCTGCTCAGCATGGGATACAACTGCACTAAATTCTTTATGAGCTACATGAAATCTGCTCTTTTCAAACAACAGCTTCAGTGCAAAGTTAATGCCTCAAAATGCTAAATTACAGAGCTAATATAAACAGCTGAGAGCTTCCAGATGGAGCAAGCATCTGAACAGATATCCAAAGCTTTTATGCCCATTTTTAGGAGCCTTGTTTTTCATAGGCACCTAAATGACCTTGGGCTCATAGATCCACCTCAAATCACCTTCCCCAATGAGAGAACAGGGTCTGAACACATGGAAATGCCTTGACTTCTGGGAAGGAAAGTGCAGTTGGGTTCAAATATAGCCCAGACTAATTCTTTATCATTTTTTTATGTAGGTACCCTGCCAGAGGAATGTTAAAGATGCTTTAGCCTTGTCTCTTGTTCCACAGGATGAACATCCTGAGTGTGAAATTCATTTTCATAAATTTTACGGTAAGATCTGAAGCTGTTATTAGGAGATCAAAGGTACAGGCACAAACGGTGAACCATTTACAGCTACAAAATGGAAGGCAAAAAAAAAGAGTAATTTTTAAATAAGGTTGATTTGTGAAACAACCATGATGTAACTGAAATCTAATTTCTGTGTGCTTTTCTTCAGAGCTCTTCACAGGGGCTGCCAGCATCTGCCCTCTTGCCGACCCGCATGTGGAGAAAGTGGGGACCCTGATTTGAACAACTTGAACTGAAAATGCGTGTGAGTGTGCTGTTGTGTTACCACGACTCTGCACCAAGGGTGAAACCACACATTGTGTCTAGAGGAAGTGCACATCTCCCCCTAAGCAGGGGGAAATAACCCAGAGGGCTGCAGGGTCACCCAGCTCTGTTGAATAAGAGCTACGTGAAGGAAAAAATGTAAATCGTAACCTAACCCAGACCTTTCTCAGAGACAAAAACTTCACCTGCATACATCTGTCTGTAGCCTTTCTCATATCATCCTTTTGTGCTTTTCCTAATCCTAAGGAAAACTGTAAAAAAGATGGAGTATTTGGAATAGCTGATCTATTACTATTGACGAAGATCAGGAGAGTAAGGAGAAGATTAGAGGGGACAGGGAACCTCATCTTCCATCTGTTGTGCAGCAGGGTTCTGACCTCCTGGGTACCCAACAGCTCAGTATGAAGGTGCCTTTGACAGCTACAAAGAGGGAGATGGGCGGAAGGGTGCCCAAGGGAGGACTTGGCTCCCTTCTTGCTTTGCTGAATGCCTGCCCAGAGCAGGCCTGATCCTGGGATTATTGGGATGGGATAGAGTAGTCCAGGGTTTACACAGTAAGATTTAGCACAGTTTAGCGGGAAAAGCACAGTAATGTTTCAGGCAGAGTTGCAGCATGGGACACTGAGACCATTTTTTGTATATCAGCAACTCACTTGCTCTCAGCCTGGCAATCGCATTCCAGGGGACATGTAGGTGATAGTTCCTGGGTAAAACTGGTTCCTTAACCCATACAACTGCCTTGGGAAGTCACTGCTTCAGCTCATCAGGATGCCCTGCAGAGTGACAATAACACTTGCTGAAATCTCTTGCAGGCCGAGTTAAATGTGAAGCAACACTGTGTGCTTGCAATGCCTGCGGGTTCAGAGACATGGTACAAAAAAGCATCTGAAATGGTATTGACCCCAATTTCTAGCAAATGTAAGCACCTTCTCCAATTTGCAGCAGTCTAATAGAGGCCATGGAGCGTTTTGAAATGTAAAGACAGACCCTAGGGCAGAGCTGTCCTCCGCAGGACAGGCTGTTTTCCTTGCTAAGCCTGAAAATTTGGGGTTTGCAGAATTTATTTTTAGTCACTCTTAAAAGATGCCAAGCCACAGAAGGCTAATTTGAGTTGCAGCTCAGCCTCTGCCCTGCTGCAGGAAAATGAACATTAAGAGCAAATTTCTACCGTTCCTCTGACAGAGGAAAGTTACTTGCTGAAAGGTGCCACTGCTGTATATAGATTCCTGCAGGAAATCAGTCAACAAAACCCATAAAAAACTTGAGGAAGGGACAGGACTATGACTTCCCAGAGGCACTACAAAACAAGGAGGTGGACCTCACAGAAGAGGATCTGATGAGGAGTTATATCACCGGACTGGAGCTGCAACATGCATTGCTTGGTAATCTTCAAGAAAGGAGGAGAAACAGATTGTATCACCCACTACATTTCACACTGAATAAATGCATAAACCTTTCTGCACAGCTCCACATTTCCTAGGTAAAGTTTATCCTACAGGAAGCTCATCTGCCTCTCTATATTGCTTTAGCTCACTAAATATGGTGCAGTTATTTTTTTGGTGTATTAGGTATTTTCTCCTGGGAGCCCAGAATAAAGCCAGGTACTCCAAGGTGTACCAATACAAACTGTCAAGAAGTTGTCTCCCAATTTTTTCACTCCATCATTATTTTCATCTTCTTTCACCAGGCTGCAATTACTACACTGGTATGTATTTTCTTATTTCTAGTGAAGAAGGAACACATTTTGTGTAGGGTCCTTCACTTAGCACTTCTCATTAAATGCTGCACAACAATGTATGCCTTCTCTAAGAGACCTCATCTAGTTCCCCTGAAAAGATGTCAAACTGGGTGTCTAGCCCTCATTATTTCTGACTTACTTTCCCTGAGTTTTGCTGAGAAGATGAAGTCAAAACCATATTGCAGCACAAGTATTTCCTTCCTTCAGCTGAACCTGTCTCACGCTGCTGTAATGTTGTTTTTCTAAACGGTTTTTGCAGCTGCCCTCCTCATTTGGGCTGTGGGTTGACCTCTAAACTATGCTCTTGCAGGCCAGACCACCCCTCTGCTGCTGTTTGGAGTCTTCTCTGGGTTTTTCCCAGTTCCTATCGGGACCCCCAATTTAACCACCCCGCTGCAGGAATTACTGCTGAAACAGAAATCAAACAAGGCCGCAGCAGCAGGGTTGCGAAAAGGCAGAGGTGAAGAGTTTGGCCAGTTCTGCTGTGATGGAGCAGGCGCCAGGTTTTGTTAACCAGGAGCTCACAGCTGCTCTTGGGCGTCGTAACCACACTGGGCCAGGGGCTGCCTTGGTGCTGCTGAGTATGTGCTACTTTTCATACAATTTAAACCTTAAATTAAATGGAAAGCTGATGCTACAGGTCTGTGGAAGGTAGTCCCTTCTACACAAGGTCCTGCTGGGGAACAGGCAGTTTGTGCCACATCTGTGGATTAAAATCAAGGCAACCACCGATGCATCTTAATGGAACTGTACACAAATGAAGTTAGTGTGAGCATACATAGAAATAAATGAAGGAAAGCTTCCCCTCAAACCCTACTATAAAAGACCAAAGAGGAAAAAAGGCTGATTATCTTCGTAGCTGGGAGAGAACAGCAAGAGAAAAGAAATGCCTCCGGTAAACAAGGGCAATTGCATGATATCAGTGAGCAGGAGAAAGAAAATGAAAGTGCTGTCGGAGGTGTGAGAAGAGTCCCAAAGTGCTGTATTTAATAATCCCTTGACATTTTCAGTAAGAAAGAACAAATGTTTGTGTACTGTGGCAAGGAGCTCTGGCAGTGAAATTGTGTTACTTATACATTATGCAAAAAAAATGACATCATGGGTATAGTGGATGTGGCAGAACATTAATCATTAGTGAAACAGATCAGAAGTACACATTGCTATCCGGGAAAAAAGGATACAAAATGTTACAGGTATTTTGTATAAATATTATAATAACAAAAAGAAATAAAGGGCACAAAAACTGTTGGAGTTAATTATGGGAAAAGGAAAGAAAAGCTGGCTTTTCTAAAGGCTTGTGAAGGACATAAGGACCTGGAGGTGGTTATGAATGCCCATCCTTACCAGAGACTTTAACTTCCTAGAAAGAGGCTGGGCCCTATCAGTGGGAGCATTTGCTGTCCTGCAGGCACCTTGGAGGTGTGAAGTGATGAATGCCTTCATTAAACACTCACTCAGCCAACAAGCAATCAGCCTACTTTCTAATTAGTGGAGGTGTCTCAGAAGACCTGGCCATGGGAAGAAACCTTGATTGGATCAAACAAGATATACTTCACCATAATTCAAACGGACACAGAAAAGGAGACAGTGATAAAGATTCTTAATTACAAATGGGAAATCTTTATTTTAGAAATTAAATAGTCAAGTGAACAGGGCTGACGCAGCAGTGGACAGGGCTGAAGGCAGCTGGGAGCTAACATCTGTCGCAGTGTGGGAGCCAGCATGAGAACCTGTATTTGGAACTGGGAAAAGAGAGTTTAGGAGGGCTCACAGCTGGGCTAGGGGGTAACTATTTGCAAACTCAGGGGTGACCACATGCCTACAAATAGGGGAAAGATGAATCAGAAGAAAACATCAACTCTTAGGAAGAAGAACATTTGGGGGAAGAGCTGGAATTGCTAAACACCATGCTGAGATAGATACTAAGACCAAAAGCAAGGCTTTTCAGCCTTCTAGTTCAGAAAAGACAAGGAGAAGTGAGGTGAGAACAGAAAAAGGGCTTAGGGAGAGCTCTAAGTAGGGGCTGTAGCAAAATACCCCAGAAGGCCACAGACATATAAAAGAGGAAGAACCTGAAGTGTACCAAGAGTTTAATGGAGCAAAGTTAAAGAAGGATGGATAATCTTCATCTGAGATGAAGACCAGCATCTCAAAGTGCACAGCAGATAGCAAGGCTTGTTATCATACCCATGAGCTCAGGGAGCAGCAGGCACAAAATAGCTTTGTTTAAGGAGGACAGAGAGGACAGCAAGCAAAAGGTAGGGAACTGAGCAACCACAAGTCCATTTTCATAGGTCTATTGATCCATAGGGTACCAGGCTGTAGGACAAATTTGGAAGGGGAAGTGTATCAAAGTAAATCAGATAAATTGCAGGGGGAGCCTGACCAAGGGAGAGAGTGCCAAAATCATCTGAGACAGGAGAGAGGTAGAAGAGACCTCAGGTGAACTTCAGTGCTGTTGCGAGAAAACACAGTTAGGAAGGAACTGCGAAGCACATAAGGAATTAGGAAGACAAGAGACAACTGGAATGGGGGAAAGGGTGCAGGCATGGACGACTGCAGCTCACCAAGGCTGAACCCAGAGAACAATCTCAATGCTTTCGCTAACAGTCTTGTATGAAACCCAGGAATTTTCTGATTTTCACCACTGGGAGTCTCTAGTCCTGCTGAGGGGCAGGTGGTGTCTCACAAAACTCCTCTGCCTGTGATCCTGAGTGATAGTGGGGACACAGGTGAACATCTCCAGAGAAGATGCTGACCTCCATGTATCTGATGAGCACATTCCTGGTGCACTGAGAAATGTCCTGTCCTCTCCTCCTCCCACCTCTAAAAACGAGCACGGAGATGACTCATAGAGAGGTTTTCTCTGTTTCTGGAGTGGACCAGGTTGGCCTTTCTCACATGATCAGCTCTGCCTGCGGCATAGCGGCGCCAGGCAGCTCGGGAGCCAAGCGCTGTCCTCCCGCATTACATAATGCCGCATGTCACTGCTGCAGCCATTTCTTAGACTCACTCACCACAGTATGACGTAGTGAGTAACACGCGGAAAAACACAATTCCCAGTGGGAGGGAAAAACACATGCTGTGCGTATTCTCAAGGTATGGGTAATGAAATACAGCTCTCAGCATCTCTCGGGCTGCTGGCAGCTGCTGCATTATGAATGCTGTCACAGCTGCAAAAAAAGTACAGCACTTTCTAAGGGCTTAATCTTTTCTTCTTCCTTTAAACCACTTGCATAGAAACACTTTATAGACCTCCTTCTGACTGCTAAGTTGAAAATGTGAAAGCTAAGTAATGAGATGCGATTTCCTGTCATAAACTCCTTTGCACAGAACAGAGGAGCAAATGCTGCCTGGGCAACACTGCAAGGCAGGTACCATGCCCATGCTGCCAGGCCACTGCAGACACATCAGCCCCAGGGGGACAGGCTCACCTGCCGAGCCAGCAACCTGTGAGGCCAAAGGCTCTTACAATCTTCATAACATCACAGGTACATCAAGGGCACTGCTGGCCCTCAATCCACCCGGGGATGTTCCACCAGGTAACACCAGGGTCATTGACACACCAGCACATGCAGGGACCAATTCCCCCCAGCATCCCTGGTACCTGCCACGTCCTGCTAGGAGGCCGTGCGGGGCTGCCCGTGGGGGCTGCTGACCTGGAAATCATTGGGGGTGCAGAGGGGTGCAAGGGAAGCCCGGGGGCTGGGGGGGGTGGCCCGGCGGCCTCACCCTTCTTGAACTCCTCAAGCAGCGTGTCGAGGCGCGTGTCATTGAAGACGCAATGGAGCGGGCGGCGGTAGAAGCGGGTGACAGTCTGCAGGGGAGTGCAGTCATCAGGGTCGACAAAGGCCAGGTCTTTGACAAAGAGTAGGTCGACAATATTGTCGCGCCGGTCACCCTCATAGACTGGGATGCGGGTGTAGCCAGACCGGAGTATCTCAGAGACGGTGGCGAAGTCCAGCACGGCATCGGCCCGGAGCATGAAGCAGTCGGCCAGCGGTGTCAGCACATCCTCCACCACCTTGGTGCGTAGCTCCAGCGCGCCCTGCACCATGGCCAACTCCTCCCGCACCAGGTCGCCGTGGGGGCCAGCGGCGCGCAGCGTCTCCAGCAGCCGCTCCCGCGTAGAGAAGACGCTGAGCTCCTGCCGCAGCGCCCAGTCCAGCAACCGGCTGAGCGGGTAGCAGACCGGGAAGGTGGCCAGCATCAGCAGCCGGGTGAGGCAGAGCGTGCGGGAGGCGATGGCCAGCCCGTGCCGCGAGCACACCGAGTAGGGCAGCACCTCGCCGCCCAGGAAGACGGCGGCGGTGCACAGCAGCACCGGCAGCCAGGGCGCTCC